>UZAN01040424.1:0-12690 GCA_900618425.1 Echinostoma caproni | reverse complement strand
ATCACTCACTTGATAGTATATTTTCACAACATTTCCCAAACTTTATTTCCAGGAATCGAGGAGTTCTGAGTAGTCAACATCACAATTCTACTCCCATTTTCCACCGGGTGCATCCACTGACTAGGTTAGTTACAACAATCATCCATAATGAATAAACTGGCTTCTCTCTGCAACGAGTTACCAATCGAGAATGAACATGGAATGGGGTGGGGTAGGTGCCTCGCTTTCCGCCGACCCATCTGCTTTCATCCCATAACGTTTTAATCGGGTGATCCCAGATTATATGAATTTACTGATAACGTGACTCAGTCAGCGTGAAAATCGACTCGTAATAACCTCGATTGATAAAATAATCACAGCGATCACACAGAGAGGTGCGAAACAAGAGTCGTTATACAAGGGTTAATGGTTGTCATCGGAAAAGGGTTTCTTGACTTGTATGACTATCATCGTCATTTCAAGTAGAGTTACAATTTCTGTTTCTGTTGTCCCTTTCAAGTGTCTCTATGAGGTTGAAAACTCAGTCCCAATTACCGAGCACAATTTAGAAGACGAAGAGAGAGAGCGGCCAAATGTGTTGTGCCATTGACGAATCGATCAGAATGCGTACAGGTCAAACGTACTAATTTCCTAATAATCGATCTTACACACCCCATATCGTCTCCAGGTCATCGCCCTTCATTTCTGGCTCCGTTATCAATTATTAATATTCTTGAAAATGTGCTCAATAAATCACATGCTGAAATGTATTTGAATGATTTAAGAGTGACACCAACACCAATGTGGTTAGCGACTAATGTGACGTAACAGTGAAATCGTTACATTACTACCCGATTGGTGTGAGTAGTAAGCTTGAGCTGACACCCAGAGTACAAAGCAATTACCAAGCTATCCCGGAGCAAATTAGTAGAGTTATTATCGGTTCACCAGATAACACGGTAAACTGTTTAGTTGCCGATTGAGAATGTTTCACGAAAACATGCCTGCTCTGTTCTAAATGACAGGTTCCATTTTTTCACACCACTGCTTATGTATCCATGTCCATTTTGCATTTATAAGCAAGTATTGAAACAGCTAACAAAAAACTCATCTTTGTACGCTGTTGATACGTCTTATTTGCAGATATTCACTTGTTGTTCACAGCATCCACTCAAAACCCAGAATCATATCATCATCATCATCATCATCGTTGTACAAAGTAATACAGTGAAGCGAAATTCGTCGATCGCTACCAAACTCATATGGCATACAAGAGAAGTGAGAATGAGAACGCGTAAGGAGGACACGGATTGGAGGAGAAAAGAAAGCGAACTTCTTTGGTCAATACACACAGAGAGAGCACACATTTCAACTGTGCATACATACCAGTTCAAGCATTCTGATCTGATAAGAAGTGACAGCAAGCTCGCCATTGCTGTCGGTTGGCAGCCCTAACCTTCAGTGTCTCCAACCATGCGGTTTTGGAGTCGACGAGACGGGAGAAGAAAGACGCCCACGTCACTTAATCGCTCGCGATGAGGGTGCATCTTTATTCTGTGTCATATCACAGAATAAAGCAGAGGCATTTCTATTCTCCTGGTGATGATAGTCATAGTATAAATTCACCAGCGTCAGGATCCGATTTCATAGTGGTTTCAGGAAGGAGGAGAACATTAGATGGTTTTTTTAATGTGCCGTCGCTTGTTTGGTAAAGTGTGGATAAGTCCAGTACACATTTTCTACGAGCCCTTGGGTTTGAAGAGCAGGCGTGCAAGAAAATAACACAGCTGAGGACAACACTGTATTAGGTATGTTCCATGTTGGAAAAACGATATTATTTCTATGTCGAAAAAGTGGTTTTCAATCGTTTGCAAGTGATTTGTGCAATGGCCGAGGGAAACGAATCGTCGCCCCCACGACTGATCCATAAAATACGCTATTGCTTAAAAATGTTAACGGGATTGAGAACTTATCCCGGTCATACAACGTTCCTAATCACGTTGAAACTCCTACCGTCGCATTTTTGACGAAGGTACTTACATCAAAGTTGACAACCATGAGGATAAACATTGAGTCGAATTCAAAACTAACTGAGAAAATTAGGTTAGTGAGATCACACGAATAATCGTCCATCTACCACTCACAATGATTCAGCGCTGTGCAGTTCGACACTACCATAAGACACTCAGATTTCATTATTTACCAAAGAAGCCTGAACCATACCCAAGCACATTGGGAGTGACATTTCAGCTGTCGCTTGCTTCCATATGATTTCTGTGATCTCAGGAATAATCTGTTCCAGGTCATTGAAACGACACGGCAGTGACCTAAATATATCTAGAATGTTATTCTGTCAACATCGGATCATTCATACCCAAACACAATTGTGTGGCGTCCATGGGGATGTGTTTGAAGCAATGGTACACTCTAGTTTTGACAAATCATAGGGTGATCAAGGCAATGATATTATTCGTAACGGTGACAAATGTCATCCAGTGCGCAGCGTGTTTCGTTACAGCTCGACTACATAGTTGCAAATTGGTCAAATGCTTTCAAACCTTTGTTTATCTTAATGCATTTCCAATAGTGCAGCATGTAGGAGCATTTGCCCTGTCTTCAAACATTCTCATGCCGGTTGTCGCATTTATTTGTGATTCATTTTCATTGATATAACTGATTGAATGTTTCCAAGATCTGTCTGTTTTTTTCCACGCCTGTCCCGGAGTGGCATACAAGTGAATCTACGTAAACATCGGTTAAGCTGTGTGGATTTGTTCTCGTGTGAGTGTTAATTAGTTTGTGATTGCTTCAGATACAATAACATACCTTTACTAATCTTAGACTCATCATCCGAGTTTCATTATTTGCAAAGTAATAGGCCACAATATGGCCGCTGATATGTCGGCGACGGACAACGAAGCATAACACTTCTAGTCTCGTCTCTCAAAATGTATCGCGAGATTCAAGTGATGCGTTTGTCACATGATGGATTTGAGAACACAGATACCAAATTGGGATTCCCGAAAGTTTAGAAATCAGTAGCTCCATTCGATCGAGTGCGATAAGGTGTATACGCATTGAACACAGAAAGCCAATTGCGGCCCCGGGAAAATCCACAGATCGCATAGTACAATTATCCAAGAACGAAGGGGAACACTTCTCGTTAGGTAACAGCATCTCGTTTAATATCATCAATTGCTGAAGTAAATTAAACCACGTGGATTGCACGTTTCAGTGGATTTGATTTTGACTTTTTGATTTTGAACTGACAAATGCTACTAACAGCATGTGTGCCGGTAGAAATGAAATTTCCAAATTATGAACAAATTTTCAGTACCATTGAATGTGAAGTTTTTTTGACGTTGACTTTCCTCTGCGCTTCATGGTTTGATTTGTTGGGATACATATCGCAAATCGTGTAAGTTTTGGCGTCTTGTCTCCCTGTAACGGTTGAGAAGGAGCGCAGTCCTTTTGCAGATTGGCCACACTGATACATTTATATTCTGATTTCAATTAGATACTTAACGAATTTATCCGAGCAATTCAATCAGGTTTCTAGGTTTATAACTAAAACGTTTGACAGCGGATGCAATCGCTTCACTGAGTAAATTTTCAAGTTTTTCATTTCTCTGTGCCTGAACACAGACAAAGCGCTATGGCACTTTGAATAAATACCACATATTAATTCAAACCAAACTAGTCGAAATCGGTGATTCTGTTCGAAATGATGTGCGATAACATTCGAGATTTTCCGATGCGAGTGAATCTGAAAATCGCACTCCTCATGGTGATTGCTGCTTATCGCTTCACAAAATACCATTCGGGATCACGTTGTCTTCATTGATCGTCAGTCAGTTTATTTTTGTCCACACCACTATTCAATAGTAACTGTGAGTTTGATGTAACTATTCCATCCAGTGTGTGTGTGTGTGTGTGCGATTGCAGTTGACAGATGGTACACTGTACTGCCCATCGTTAACTAATCCTCGAGCATGAAGTTGAAAAAAATGAAAACTCATTCTCGTTAAGGGAAAATAATTCACTACCTGTTTACGGTTGGATTCCGTCGCATGGTCGGCTGATTGGGCTTATTACAAAACTGTAACAAAGAAAGGTTCTGCAAATTAGTGCTATTTTATCATCAGAACACAAAGAGAATACGTTTTCATGTATTTATATTCTTCCAAAGATATGTGAATCAGTGTGAGGTTAGCAAAGAATCACTTGAATATTTCCACATGATTGTGTGACGTAATGATGAACGGTCCATGGCATATATTACTTTCATTATATGGTGATGTATGGTTTACCAGAAAAGCCTTTTAAGCATGCAAATGCTTCTGATGGCCGACAAAGAGCACTGTTTTGCTGTTTTTTTCCATTTGGGGATCGTCAGAAGTGCGTGGTTCTTGTGTCCCTGACAGAACTAGAACCGCGAACATGCGGTTTCGGACTTCGAACACTTACGCCCGGATTAGACGGTCGACATTCATCACCTTGTGCGAATCAATATTTACAGTAGTCTATCTGATTGTTTTGAGGCGCACCGGGCACTCTTGATGGTCTTGGGCGTGAGTTTCACTCCTTGGGAGACTGTTGATTCCCACCAGTTGCATTCTTTTAAACGCGATGAAAATATTTGTGATGACTGACAAAGAGCACTGGGTAGCTGTTTCGTCCTGTTAGGGGCAATCGGATGGGGTAATCCCAGCTTGTAACTCTAAAAACATGTCTACGCATCCCCGGGTCACGTTTGTTTATGTAGTTTATGTTTATGCGGTGTAGTGAAAACGTTATTCCATCGATCGCATTTCATTCGTCCCGTGGATAGCTAACGAGTCTAGCCAGATCAACTGTTTTCTGAGAACGGTTAATCAGCTTTAGTCTGAACCCATCCTTATACGTTCTTGAAGAAGAAGCCATCAACAACAACAAATATTTTATGCAACTGCGTCACGTTATGGTATCAATTATTTCAGGTAATCTTGAGTGAGCAATCAAATTCATGGAAACACTTAGAAGGGAACACATACTCAAAAGTGAAATCGCTACAAGGAAGGAAGAGAATGAGAGCAATCAAGGAAGAGAATATTTTTCTATCAATCTGACGATTTACGAACGTCCCCTAAACAATCATTTTTGATTCAAATTCCAATAGACCACAGTGATTACTACATCAATCCAATTAATCAAGACTCAAATTTCGAACGGGTCGAATAAAATCAGCTACCAAGGCACCTGTGTTGATGAGTATCTCAGAAAGTCATAGCTCTCCGTCAATGGTTCTGTTGTTTCTGATCATAAACTGTAGTATGCACATGTATAGATGCAGTGAAATTATCCAGGATAAATTGTGCAAACCTGCGTTTTTGATTTCTTAGTTTAGCTACCACATAACACCTAGTCTAACTTATGCATTGACACGCTGCAAGACACATTCAGAATCCTCTACAACACAAACCGCACCAAGGTTTTGAAACACGCTGAGGCGCTAGCCAATCAAAGTTATCATCCCAAATTATGCGAAAAGCATGAATGGTTTATCACTCAAGCGCTACTTTGTTATCAGATACTTTAGATGAGTAATGTTGATCGAACTCTGTCTCCGTCAATGGTTCTGTTATTTGCTGACCATATAGTAATAATCACATAAACTGCAATACATGCAGTACGTGTACAGATGCAGCGAAATGATGATCCTGGGTAATTGGTGTAAATCAGTGATGCAGGTATTGCAGTATTGCGGTGTTTCATTTCGCCCACGCGTTATGTAATCGACGAAATGATTTTCCTACGGATCAACAGTGACGTCATACTTCCGACGTTTCTATTCACTGTTTTCTGACGCCAGACCGGGAGTTTCTCGGTTTATCTGTATCCTAGTTGTTTCTCTGTTATGCTGACGTGGATGGCCGGGCATCCACCTTTGAACTTATCTCGCGTGAGGAGACATCGGTTATTTCACCGAAGTTTTTGGCAACCGGGTGGTTGTAAAAGCAACCACGAGGATAGCTGTTTAGTAGACTCGCCTAACGGTCGATTTTAGGCGCTTGGTACTTAGCATACTGATAGCATCACTCTTGACGGATTGCGGCAGGACCACCCTCATTTTATCTGGCTCTGGTGTCGTTTCCCGTGAACGTGTAAGTCGGGAATGTTTTAAAATAAACCCTTCTGGATATCCGTTAGATTGTGAAGCTTTTCTAATCTTGTCATATTCGTTATCCAAGATATCCGCTGTTCAAATCTGTCGCACCCTGTAGAAGAGTGTTCCAACTAGTCCAACCGCATATGCCATTGGGGCAAAGTTAGTAAAATAGAGACATTGTCCGGACCATGTATTCTTTCGGTACATAGATCTTCTGATTGATTCATTGATTCGATGTGAAACTTTCACATCTGGAAAGGCGATGCTATCTTACGTTTCAGTGTGGCGTGTCAACGTTATGTTCGGGTGAAGATTACTCAGACGTTCAAAACATCTCTCCCCGTAATCCTTTGCATCACAGGTGATGAATAAAGCAACAAAAAACCAACAGTATAGACCCAGCTTTTCAAATTTGTCCAGCAGTTGATGTTTCGGATATCTGACAAAACTGTCCGCGAGAATGGGCCTCAGAGAAGTGCTCATAGCGACCTCATCTGTCGTTTAACTACGAAGGATAACTTCGCATTATGTTTACACAAAAATAAAAGCCATTTGAACTTATCAACGAGCATATTATTTTCTTTCATAGATCGACGAATAATCGCAATTGTCTCTAGTAGGGGGACTTTGGTTGAAAGCGCATATATATATATATATATGTATATATCTATATTAACTTTGTTTTTTAATGTTTCTCTCCGGCAGTAATGTGCACAGTTGAAAAGTGTCTTTCACATTATACTGGGAAATGGAGTCTCGCGTTGGTTTGCGAAATTCTGCTAACTACTTCGTTTGTTTATGTTGTTGTGAGTTGCAAATAGACACAATTGGTCGCACTGGGATGCTTTCTTTGTGCAGCTTTGGCAAACCGTAAACTTGTGGTGTTTGACTACCTGTCGCTCGAAATTGTTTTATCGTGGATTCTCGAATCACCCTAGCTTGCATTAACGTTTTCAGTCCGATACTTATTTTGTTCTCCATTTCTTGGGGAGCATCAGTTCTCTTGTTCAGCCTGAATTGTGTGTCCTCCTTGAGGACAGGGAGCTTTTTTCGTTATAACAAAACGTATCCATCACAACAACACCGGATCCTTTACCTGGAAGTGGAATAACCACATTGTCATTTTATTTTGGTTTATTCAGGGCCCTCAGTTGGGTTTCGGTCCATAGTGTACGCTGCCGCATTGATTTCATTCGGTTTTGATGTTCTATATCCCCTAATTTTACTTTGAACCAGTCACGGGTATCCTCATTATTCAGCTGCAGGATTGAGAAATTGTCAAGAAACGACCTCCATCTTCGCTTGAGAATTTATCTGGTTAGACTTGCGTGGCGGAATACGGTAGTTGAGACCACATTATAATGATTGAAGTGAGAGACGACTGAGCTCACATTAAGATATGTTGAACTTAAATGTGCTCCGGTCTTTAGGGAAAGGATGAAACCATTAGTTCGTGGTTCAGATGCTGCGAAATGATATGGGATATATTATGCAAACCTGCGTTTTTTGGCTTCTATATCTATATTTCTTCTATCTGATTATATAATTGGGTAATCAGTTTTTGTTACCTCTTAATAATTGAATACTGTTTTATCATTATGTTTTCTCACTCCAAAAACCAATCATCTGTGTAAACAAGTGCTTCCGAGTTATTGAAATCATTGAATTAAATGATACTGTAAGAACAATGTCGACATTCAGAATATTCAAAACCTTATTTTGTTGAATATACTTGCCTTTCAGAGCGTGTTACTGACACAAGAGGTAGTAAATTTATTTTGTTTGCATCGGACTGTTTGTTCATTTTCCGAATTTGATGTAAAACAATATTCAGAAGTATTCGAGTCATTACTCCCGGTTGAAAATGCACCCCGATAATTTCATTCCTGCCCATTCTGCTTTCCTGTAAAATATATTGTCATTCATAAAATGTTCAAAGTTTGACATCAACATGGATTTTCGTGGATAAGACATCAATTATTCCATGACCGCGTTTATCTGCGGGAAGACAGGATAGATGTCAGTAACGGAAATATGACACCCCTTTGGGGAATGAGCACATGCAATTTGATTATTACGCGTCCCGATAGGTAGCCGAATACCAAAGGCGGTTCAAAAATGAAACAGTGCAATTGATGATTTAGTTGCATTAGGGAGCAAATGATTTCGAATATGCTCTGGCAAAATCTCTTTCGAGTGCAAATCTATACCCAACGACATATGTGAATTGGATTGGAGCGAATCGACTCTGGGGAGTGGTGACGAACTTCTGAACGGGACCCTGGACTCGGAAACGACCAATTATCTCTGATTAAACCAGAAACCTTGTGGTTGTTTAAGGCCTGTAGTGGGATAACCTAGCACAGGGAATGTACCAGTACGTGTTAAAGAGAATTTGCAATACAGCACGAAGACAACAAAATCCAGCGAACGCGCGAATCGACCGAAAGCAAAAATGAAAGTACTCGCGTGGCAGAATACAGTGGTTTCAATAGTGTAAAACAAACGTCACAATGCGTTGATACAGAACCAAAAATGTAAAGATACGTTCAGATTGTGGAGGAAAAGTGATGCCCGGCAAATGTCTGTAGTTGCCCGTGTTCCACCGTACAATCGGACACACACCGTGAATCTGGGCAACGCCGCCCATGAAATTGAAATTTGATCTGAGGCAAACAATAAAAATTACCAATCTGTTTTTCATTTTCAACATCGAACCACTGGTGAGTAGACGATGAGGATGTGGGTTAATCTACCCAACACATTTAATTTCATTGTGTAATTCGTCGGGCCCAACTACCGTGAAGCCTAAGCGAAAATCCTTGAAACCATTCATAATACACATGTTTCATTCCCTGTTAGCTTCTTCAGGTTTGGTGACTAAATGGATTAGATGGACTAAAAAAAATCAACAACGGGACCTTACGGTTTGAATACATCACAATTAACATAGCTAGGAATGTAAATAAGCATTTCAACATTCACATTGATGAACAATAAAGCTCGAAACATTGACCGATGCTAATATACGAGAACATAAATTATTAAAATGGCTTATATGTTGTTTCTTTTGTATCTTTTGTATGATAAAAATAAGAAATGCGGGTTCTAGCAGTTCCCCTATTTCAGCTCAAATATCACAAATAGTAAAACGAAAAATAGCGCTCTCATCATTTTTAAAGTTACAGTTTTCGATGGAGAGTTCCTATCGGGTATCTACCGGACAATCCCGACAGACAGCGAGTGTTATGAAAAGCGCCTCTCTCACAAAGAGTTTGAGAGACGGTCGAGAAGCCTGATCGAATCACATATGACCTCGAATATGACACAATTTCAAGTGAGTCCTACTGTACGCTTTACCCTCTGTATATCTTATCACTGCAGGTCAAATAAAAGCCATCCACGCACGTACTGACTTTGCTCTCAATCCGATCTCTCCCTGGGAAACCTTGCGAGAAGCCCGATCGATAGAGAGCAAAGTTAGGGAACAAATGCGAAGTGGACACGATGAGAAATGGTAGACAAAAATAATTAAATCAATTGTGGACATGTGAGAAAAAGACAGTGAATGAGGAAATGTGAGAATGGAAAATGTGTCACATAGGACAATCAATCTCATGACCATGGTAACAGCCAAGTTTCCACTCCGTTCGAACTGATATGACACAATACCTGATGATCCGTTTGTGCCATACCCGGGGATTCACGAGGCTGGAAACACACTGTTGAGGACAAAATGCAGCTGCCATTTCTTTATCCATTCATTCGTTTAAACTGTGTCAGATGGCATTGGGTAATTACAATTCACAGGTCAATTCACACACATCCTGAATAGTCTATGTATCTGGTGCGGAAAGCCCACCGCTCTTTTTCGACCATTCGCTGTGTTACGGGAACAATAACAAATAAAACGTAGGACGAAATCTTAATTGCGCTTAAGGACTCTGTGAACAATACACAGCTAACTGCAGGAAAACGACGCGTAAGGTAGGACAAATGAGCTAAGTCTAACGACGACTGCTAGCAGTAAACAGCGATCCTGTGAATCTAGACTAAACGCACGGTCTGGGCAGATAAAACGGCTTTGGGCAGCAGTAATAATATTGAACGTGGTTCTATGAATAATTACAGTATCAAATATATGTAAAATAGGTACTCACGACTAGATTGACACGACGTCGATTTAACTAGCGCGTCAAGGTCAGAATATAAAATCAACAATTATAAAGGGCGGTAATGCAGTTAAACAGAAATAGAAAAAGAGGAAAAGCATATAAATTTTAGGTCTCGTATAGAGCGCAGCGAGTTGGGATATGGTGTAGCGCAAAAATGGATAAATGTTGAAGTTTGGGTTATAAAGGATTCACAAGTCTTTTACACGCTGATCGGTAAACACAACTACCAGTTATTAACCATCGACTAAACGAAAGATGACAGAAAGCATTCGGTTTGACTCAACGCATCCACTTTGAGTTTTCCACAATCGTGCAAACAAGTCAACCATCCTAATCTGATTAAATAAAAACCAGCAAGTATATTTTTGAAAACATGCACTGGGCTGAGTCAGAGAGGAATAAATGTAATCCGGAAGACACCAGGGACCACAGAGAAGTTGTGTAGTAATGTGAAATGTCTACACCACCAGTCAGGTCAGTTCAGAGTAGAAAAAAGTTCACTGTTTTCCATCATTATCATAGGCAGCTCATTTACACAACCGTCCGTGGTAATACATGTATAGTGACGATTAAAACGCTTCAGTAATTTGTGTTTTTAGTCTTTTTACATCCATATGACCATTGTATTCTCAAGTAGTGATATGAGTTGAAATGTATTGGCATGAATGAAAATCTCTGAAAACGAGCTTGTTTCGCCACACTGCTGTCTTGATTACATATCTGTTTATTTTCTGGTGCAGCCTGGTTCGTCGATGAAGACACAGTGAGACACCCGCCTTTCCGGTATCCTAGTGTTTCGACGAATTCCAGATCAGCTTCCTATTTAGTATGAACGTTTCATTCACAAAATAGCGCTATGCCACATGGCTAACCAGCAAAACTCGACAAGACCCGGGGATGAATATTCGCGATGCCGCTTTAACATTCCGATGCCACCTACCACGCAAAGTTCTCCCCAAGGACGAATTCAGGAAAAACTCAAGAACCGCCGGGTAGACAACGAAGGCGAAACTCTGTCGTGAAACAGATCGAATTAACTGCTGAAAGTGAAAATGACTCCACGGAAATATGGAAAGTATCATAGACCCATTAACCTGTGCAAACAATTTTGCGTTGCATTGGAGCAAGTAGGAATTTGGTCAATATTCACAATTTCTTTTTAGTACCACTCATACATGTGAAGTGATCCGATATAAGCATTCATGCACTATCAGTTTCCTGTCATGTCGTTTCCTTATTCAGAATACTTATTCCTTTAGCTTAACCATACATTAGATGCAGATCACCGTGTTATGGCGGCTGTATTTTATGCACGGGAATAATTCCAAACCACAGAATTATCCACATTTAATTTTTTAGCCTAGCAGATAATCGGAAATGTTGGTAGTTGTGCAGATGGAATAAGCGTGTTACAGGATATTAGGAAAATCGAAGGTTATTGCATTCTTAATGGGCCCCGATTAGGAGAATTGCGTTGTTCAACAATATGAAGCAGTTTGTGCACTTGGATGTAATTGGTGTATCGAAGTTCCTTAATGTGTGGGTGTGCCAGTTCAATTCTATCCTATCTGTTTACGTCGGAGATTAACCAATAACAGTTCAGGTTGGAAAGAAATACTTAGTATTAATCGTGGGTGTGTGTATACGTGTGATTTTCTACGGTGCATGTGTGATACACGTGACTCGTTACGACCAGGGAAGACCAAGAGTAGAGGTCATACGTCTTTGGACGCACAGTGCGGGTTTGTTGTGAGCGATCGATATTGCCTCGGTATGCTTAGTCGGTGTTGGTCTCGAGAACGCGTTCGCAAGGTCCAATCTGTGACCGCTTTGAACCAAGTGACGAGCGATGGCCGAAGTCAGACTACGTGATGCGGTCAGAATCCGAAGTGTGGGTTGAGTCTTGGAGTCATCAACATACTTTGGGATGTGTTCACGTTTTCTAGTTCGCAGTAATTAGTCGGTTCATCGTTGCAGTTGCAACAGAAGGCGCAAATGCAATGAGAGGTAGACTCGACTGGACGACGACCTTTGAATGGGAGCTGAGGGAGGCGCCGTGTGATCGGATGGAGTCTTAATGTGGCAGCGTAGTAGGTTCTTTGTAAAGCGTTTTTGATACATTGTGTGATAAGCTGCGTTGTTGACTCACCTTTATATGAAATGAAATGTGGATATTCTCTATTGGCACCCGATGGCTAGTAGCTTGAGTGGTTTCCCTGTTCAAATTCACTACGGGATCCAAATGTTTCACAAACATATTTGTCGCCAATAAGTGCATGTACCAGTATGATATCAATGAATCCACGGTCACTCATTTCCTGTAAAACAGTACAAAGATAACCGCCTCACGAAATGAGTGAGTCGAATGCTCGCTCTTGGATGTGTTGA
>UZAN01040423.1:50839-73243 GCA_900618425.1 Echinostoma caproni | reverse complement strand
TTCAATTAAGATATCTAAATAAAACAAGTTACCTCATTGTGGGAAGTTGGATGCAGCACTTTATCAGAACATCTCGCTCGTGAAGGACATATTACACGCTTTTGATATGACAGCTCGTACTACAGCGTGGTTTCGATCACCCCTCAAACCGCCGACAAATGTCATCACATGATCATGGGCAACAAATTCCGGTCACGAGAAATTCATTGTTCCACTGTCAATGATTGTCATCTGCCGCCCATCCGCTGGCGGCATGGTCTCGTCTGTCGTCCGGTACCCCTTCTCTCTCAGTGTGTACAAAGGTATTGTAACGTCAGATCAGAAGGAACTCACACGATGAATGTAGTGAAATTATCTTCTCAGCATCTACATTGTTCGAGGTAATTAATTTTGGTGGACAGTTGAAAGGAATTAGATAAATAGTAAATTTAAATATAGGCGGCTTCGGCAGCCAGCGGTTTGATGTTGATCAAAATATAAGGCGCCTCGATGTTGAATGGTCGCCCTTTGATTGTAACATTAAATATTTAACAGAAGGAAATCAAATAAAAAAAGGGTGAGGACATGGTGGTTTCGATTACGGAAAGAAGTGATAATCTTACAAATGTGGGTGAAATTTCTCTTCAAAGTTCACTCGTGACTTCTTTCACGGTTGATGAACTTCTTTACTTCGTGGTTCTAATATCTCGCATTCTTTTCACATTCGTTCCCTTCTAAATCTCCAATATCGATGCCTCGATTATAGAGAAGCACAAATCAATAGAACGATTAGTTTAACTGTAGTTGTTAATTATCTCTTGCATAAACAGATTGTTATACAGTATGGAGGCTGAGGATGTTTGAAGATGGTCCAATGTCTCGCAGTATTTCTATTCCCCCTGTTATAGCGAATCAACGTGTATAGTGAATTTGGTCGTGTACAGTTAGGATGAAGTTTACCAAAACATCATGTAAAATCTCTACTACTCCCTCGTAATGAGTAGTTTGTGGCTTACCAGGTGTCGGGTTTGGACCTCGAGGGAATCGACAGACGCACACCGCTTGTGAGAGCCAGTAAGTTCAAATCAACTGTACAGTGCTTCCTTGGCTTTGTTTAAGGCTTGCTTTGGTCAATATTACGAGCAATTTCATATATCCTAAAACTCATTTACTTGACTCGTGAGAGAGTAAACAAATAGAATGGTTTATTACCCATTACCAGTTACTCAGGACTGAAAATCTGTAGGAGCATACATCGTTTATTTACTTCATCCGGCCTGCTAGGAATTGTAACTGGTGCATATTCAACTATCTCGGGAGTGGTGGAAACCGAACTTGTAGCGCATGGGGTCCCATACATCCTCATCAGATTACACCAGGCTCGCTCAAATAGTTGATGTTAACACTAAGCAGACTGTTGTCTATCTGTCACTACTGATGGGTGTTGATATCCTTTACTCAGTGCGATTTCGACTCCTTAATGCCTGTTTTTTCCGTAGTGGACCACGTTTTACGGCTAATCTTGATTTACAGTATTTCGAATTCCGCAATCAGTATCTATAGATAACACAAAATGAAGCCCAACTTTCGGACCTTCAGCGAATAGTTTATCATATTCTGTTTCGCGGCGTGTGTGTTTGCAAAGATCAACGGTTCAACCCAGGGAATCACACGTGCTATTCATACGCATTAATACACCCTTTGGACGATAACTTATTTTCAATGTACATTTATTTGGTCCACTGTGGCTCCAAAACCACGTCGGATTCATAGCCTCACAAACGCCTGATCTCAAACATTTACTGCATCATGAAGAAATGAATTGTATCTACGGAAATTGATTTAACAAGCTTTAGCAGTGCAAGCATATATGTATAAAAGTAGACACGTAATTGACAAATGAACACATTGTCTAAGTTCCACTACTGGCCAGATTCGAGGAAGCTTTCCTAAAAAAATGTCATATGCCTCGATAAAATTCGAACCCGCACGTAGCTGACACTTATTCATTCATATACCGTATGTTCCACTTGTCTCAGCGATCCGTTTATATATTGTATTCATTCATGCACCTGCGATTTGGATGGGTACTCAAAGGTGCTAATGTCAGTGTTAGTCCCTTAAATCAACTTTTAGGGTGCAGACGTTGTCCGTGTGTAGATTTGAACTCCGCTGAGGCCCGTGATCTTTACACAATCGGATTTGATGAAAATAGTTGTATCCCTATCAGACCTTATGGTAATAAGTCGAGCCTTGCATGAAGTACAATTAAACCGGGGCGATGTCCCATGACACTGATAATTACTTCAAGACATACAGTGGTTAGTTCAGACAGGCGGTTAATTGATACACGTCGGAAGACGAATAATCAGCGGTATTCTTACAACAACAAAAACGTATTCTCATTTTCCAACTCCATAAGATTGTGAGTTTTGGAAACGGCAAAAATATACAATGGAAAAACGGGGGCTGGAATATCTCATATCTTATCAGTTTGCGAAGGCGAAACGAGAGCGAATAAATCTTCTACATTTTTTAAAGAAATCAACTAAGGACTGAACGCATCCGGAGATTACCGGTGTCACCCAGATTCGTGAGTGTGTGCGTTTGTGAAGCAACATTTCAGTTCTAGGCTGTTTCTTTTTCCTGACTGCGAACAATTGTTCTCCGGTTTATTCATCGAACACCAACGGATGTACCTCACAGAGAATTCGGTGAGCTTGTTTACCAGGGCTCAAAAAGTCAACATATTGTACCCCGTGAAAACTCTGTTACAATTAAATTATGTATGTTTTCCGCAACTGGTTTCCGTTCATAAAACTCTGGACATGCTCTTGGTTACGGTTGAAGGAGTCATATGACGTGAGCCCTGTCAGAAGACAAAAACACCCAAGTGATATTCACGTAGAAAAAATATTGAAGCATAGTTGCTAAGCGAAAAGTGCATAGAGATAACGAATTTACACAAAAGGATATTTTGATATGTTAGTTTCCGGCATTTCGATTGCAATCGCTTCCTAAGCCGTCAGAGATATGCTCCCTTTATACCTCTTTGAAAATCTATGGTGTATGCATTATTTATGACAAAAAAATGTTTTCCGTTGTTATCCTTATTTCGATGTACTAATAAGGCCAACTAATGAATTCCAGATAAATACTCACGTGATAGTGAATATAATCGGTGAAAACTCGTGTTCGTGTACTTACTAAAACAATAGAATGATTCGCTGTTTTGATAAATTGAATTAAACTTTATCAAGAGTCCCATATATGTCCAAATATGAATACACGGCACACCTATATACCATTTCGAATATGAAGTTATGTGCCTAACAAGGATCAGGTGTTCATACGACACAGGTTTGCTTATGATATATCGAATTACTGTCAAATCTCAAAAAAAGTTTTTTGCAAATGAAGTGTTTCAGTGGTGCATATTCCCCGTTTTGAAATCAAGATCTCCCGAGAGGAATGCGTGTGCAACAGAACAGTATCGGTCAACTCGAACTTCGACTTCAGCGAGTTAAGTTGACTATTGAATGTTCTTGTTGACTCGTGTAAAACGATTAACAAAATTTTGATACGTAAGTAATTTCACATAGGTTTCAACTATTTCCGAAAAATGTCCTTCATGCAAGAGTGAATCTAAATCAACAAGTTTAAGACCAATATTTCTTGCACTGATAACAAATAATTATTGCTCTTAACACCAGTACTATTCTGTTGCTGACAGATAGCTTTGTGTTCTGAAGGTCACAGTCGTCCGACTCACAATCCTCCATGTCGTTCAACTTCCAGGAAAATTGTATGGATTGGAGAATTCGTAAACAAGCCTGTTCCTATGACGTTTGTTCGTTCTCTTGAGGAAAACTAGAATGTGAAGAGTTAATATTCATGAAGTTTTTTTCCTTTTTATAAAACGAAGATACTGTGTATAGTAAAGCCATCTGACACCATATGTCCGCTGTGTTAGGCCACGTGACGAAAACCTGACGCATTTCGAAACGAATGGAGTATTTTGCGGAATTTATTTTCTTCACACTTTGCGCACCTCAGATCTAGACCCTAGGGTTATGACTCGGTTGGGAAGATTCCAACTCCTTCAAATTTTACATGATAGTAATTGAGGGTTTGTTTTGAGTCAGTGATGAATTTCACCTTGCAAAGAGCAAATGAGGCATGAACTGAAAAGCTAGGAAGCACTGGACAGGTGTTTCGACCGGGTCAGGTCTGATTAGCAGTGCGAATCCATCGAACCTGCATTGAACTCACAATGATGGTTTGTGCCTTATCATGTTTAAGTAATCTGTTCTCTTTGTCGAACAAACTGGCGATATATTACCGCACAGCTACCTTAATCTTGCTTGGAAACGTCAATAATAAAACGTTCCTGAGCTTTAAACTCAGACAAGTGCGAACAACGTAGCCTATCAGTGATGACCTTCAACGGTTTACCACCCGCCAATGTCAAATCATCCAGTGCTAAGGCATTGGTGATCTTCTGGAGTACCAGACGTTACCCCCTGATATTCACTGCATGATCCTAGACCTCTCAATGGAGTCCTACAACAGGTGAGCTTTAAACTTGCAACTAATGAGCATGGATGTGTCAAATTGAAACAATGTGGGACATCTAGTTGTTCCTGAAATTACTTTCACCACTTATCCCTCACCACTAAAATGCAACAGTGTTATGAGAGCCAAATATTGAGTGTTGGAATCGATGCGGCCCTTGGCTGAATGAAATGGGAACATGTGAAGTGGGCAAGTCGGGTAATTCGACCATTGCTTGATTCAGTGCATAGAGAAATGACACAACGATTACCATGCTAATCTCATTGCTTTCTTCAGTCCGTGCTCAGTAGACAGCAGGATTCACTATCCTAACCCTTTGTTATGTCTTTTACATGTGTTCAAGCACCTAGCGGTAAACATTTAAAGTTAACTGCAGATGTGTTCCGTGGCGCGTATCTTTCCCCAACCTTGGAATGATGAGATGTATTTGGAAAGCACGTTCACAGCACATTATTCAATAAATGCGTTTGAAACAAAAATATACGTGAAATTAAAGATGCCTAAGGTCTTGAAGAAACGGCGGCCTGGACATATGTAATAAAATTTAACCCGAAAAAATTGCATTTTATCTGAAAATGGTCCTTTTTAATTGGTTATTCTATCTTTATATCGCTGAAATAATGATAACCCCAAGTCCTTGATTAAGGCTCTGAATACCGTCCACTAGCTGTCTTCACTGTGATGTTGAACCAAACGTACTACCAGATTTTCAGATTTCGGGAGCGATTGTCATTCATGTATAAAGAGATGATAACAGCTATTGACATATACAACAACTGTGCTTAAATTTGATGATGTCCTTCCGTTACATTCGTCCTTGTTCTATGCAACTTATAAACTAGTATATGAACAAAGTCCACGCATTTCCCCCTTCATTTCTCATGACACCGCGTTTCATTCAGTTTAATATTCAGACAACAACATGTATAAAATTGGTATTTTAATTTAGAAATATCCATTTGTGACTGAATGAAAGCAAACTTTGTCACCTGCTATCGATCGTCTCCGTCATTAGATGACACCTCTTCCTTCCTGTCTCCCTCCCTCTCACTCTCTTAGCTAGATAGTAGAAGACAAAGACATTACAGAGCATTCGTGCTTCCGCAAATCTATCGTACACACACATGCGCAGACACGCTTCTGTCCAGGTGTCAGTATAGCCCATGAGAATTCACAATCACCAGGATTTTCTCTTCCCTTGCCTTCGTGCGTTGGTGTGGGTTTCAACCCAATAGTTCAAGTTTGCTTCCTATCATTTGAAAGCAAGACACTTTTATCATGGAATATTTTGGAATGTCCGACAATAAGCACAGGTTTGCAGCCGTTTCATTCCCATCGGACCAGTCATCGGTGGATAACAAGGCAAGTTGGAGACTATACACAGGAACGAGACTATCCACTCCCATCGTTTGTCGTCGGCCCATTATTCGATTGGTTACAATCTTGTGACAAATGACTCATTTGAAAGGTGAACCTGTTGACAAGACCATTATACAAACGTATACATTGTCGCTGCTATTTGGGTTAATTGAAAACTTCTTTATAGGATTATTCGGCGCGATAATGGGAGTCCATCGTCAGTTGATATTAAAGAGCATTTTATTCGTATAGAATCATCTCGCCATTAAAGCCTTCGCGATTTCACTGGGGTTCAAATACGATGCAGTCAACACACGATACGGATGTGAATTGTTCGTACGGTGATACTGTTTTTTGGGACAGAATCAACTCTCCTGTAAGCTTCTGAAATAAAAAAAACGAGGGAGAGAATTTATTGAAAATTATAGCATACACGTCATTGGTCTGCTTTTCGTCGACAACAGTCAGTTTTGATTTAACGTTCACCGAAACTCCATAACGAACCATTACAGGGTGACCAGGATGGGTCACTGCTTGGGAACTCCGGTTCTTCATTCTTTATGTTATGAGCCAAATGTACACTTGACTCAAATGATCCGTTTGAGATGAAATGATTTCCTTATTCGATGCCTGACAATTTTCTGTTCCACCGGCTCGATCCACAGAGTACTGCCTCCCTCTGCAGGTAATTTGAATACCTCATCGCTGAAAGAAGTCGAATTACACGCCGGACACCGCAGTTTAATTACCTGGACGTGTTCAGCGTGGTATACATTTTTCGGTTGAACGCAGCACATAGAACTTGCTGCTGAATAGAGATGTTCCTTCACATTCCACGTTTCTTCTTGTAAGTGTCACATTCTGAATCGGATAACCAGATAGCCTTCATTATCCTCAATCATCAATGACAATTTCCATTTTACTTGCCCCTGAGAAATATATAATGGATAAGTTTTCCCTGTTTCAACTTCGAAAGTCGTCAACTCCAGCTCATTCTGCTATTTTCATGAAAGCAAGTAAATTTAATGGTAGATATTCTCCATTTTAATGACACGGACCGCTTCCGTTACCGACAATTCATGGTATAAAATTCGCTCCATAAAACGCCTGCAATAAAGAAGTGACTCGTTCCTATCACTAAATGAGCAATGATTTGCACATTTACACGAGCATTTTGAATAAAAAAACTAACTTTTTTCTCCAGTTACAATACATAAGCACGACAGATACCATGAGTCCACGTCTACGTGTTCGCTAGAAATAGCAAAACAAAGGGTTCGTCCAAAAGATTTCGTGCACCATATTCATATCTTCACATCCTTCATGTTTGCATAACTGCCGCGTGACCCGGAGGAGTTGTTTCACCTATCAATATGTGAAAAGCACTGCTCTCGGGTGCTCGAACTTGACGGGGATGGGGAATATGAGTTGTCTTTGGATGAATCAAACAAGCATCTGCTTTGGACCGCATTGATTTTGTTTGGCTTGAATAAATAGCCAAAACGATGAGTCTGGGTAAATGTGGGTGGCCATTCAGCGGATCAACTTTCGGTGAAAAATTTCCAAATCAAATGCTGGCAGCAGTCTCATACGACTCTCCAACTTACTTTTCTGCGTTTTTCTCATAAACGGTCGATGATGAATGGTTAACGCAATACTACCGTACCGAGTATGTGTGTGTTTACTCACTTATTCTCTATTCACGCAACACGTGTGAGTAGACTGAACAGCTGATCTTCGGACATCAGTGCATCATTTGCTTTAGGTTCTGACTGCTGCAAAATTATGTGTTTTCAAGACTGCAGTTGTGAGCGATTTACTTGTTTAATGGTCAGCAAAGAACAATAAACAGCTGTTTCATCTGGGTTGAAACTCGGCAGCAGTGATTGAATTTCCCCTTTGTCGAAACTCAAATCACAACCCTTATATGTGAGGCACTATAGATCGCCTTTATTCGTTAAATCTGCCAATTTTCAAGTATAATACACGAGACCACTTAAACCACAGGATTTGTGCATGATTTCTGTTCTTCTGAGCGTTAAGCACGTGTGTAAAAATCCCCAATTTACAGAACGATACTCATCAGTGAAAATATCCAAAGAGACTCTGTTGTCTGTGAAGTGTACACTGGAAAATATTTTGTTTGGTTCAACACCTTAAGAGTAAGAATGGGTTCAGTCGTGATCTCATACTGAATTGGTGTGTGTCA
The DNA here is from genome assembly GCA_900618425.1 of Echinostoma caproni. Taxonomy (NCBI): domain Eukaryota; kingdom Metazoa; phylum Platyhelminthes; class Trematoda; order Plagiorchiida; family Echinostomatidae; genus Echinostoma; species Echinostoma caproni. The sequence continues at coordinate 65,121 of UZAN01040423.1, read as the reverse complement.
AGCAGATATATTTCTTTTGGAGCAACTATAGGTAATGAGCGAAGGTTTTATCTGCTATACTCTGCTGATGAGCTTTGATGAGAGCGAAACTCGAGTCTAGTGCTTTGCAGTGCATAGCTGACTGAAAAAAGAGGATTGTGTTTGAAGGTGAAGTCTGAAGGATGTTCAGTTTAGCTCAATGTCAATTACCCTACACCACTACTCACAAGTGACGGTGAGTTAAAAGGAAACATGTGCAACTGGGGGTGACTGGGACGACCTTAGGCGACTATTTTCAAGCAATGGATTATTTCGTTCCATTTGCCCATCACGTACGAAACGGACGCAAAACGTTTATTAGGAATGTGTACCAGGACGGTCAATTTAATATCATGTTTATGCACAATGTTCAACCAAATAGATACCGACGATTCGCAACGAAAATTTACCCGACGTGGCGTGTTGTAGCTCCTATCCCCTGTACACCACCTGGTATTTTACAAAATCTCCACTTGTAAGTCATCCAAAATAACCATTGTTTTCCCGTACACTTTGACTGATTTGGGTTTGGTGTTAGATTGGGATTTTGTGTTTTTTGTTATGTTCTCCTACCGTTCGTGTCACTGGACTGGATTTTTCTGTTAAAACAAAAGGATCAAGCGGATCAGGCAGCTTTAGCTTACACAAATGCACATTTGAAAATCACCGTTACCTCACTAATTAGTTCCCGCCTTTGCTTTTTGTTAAACAAAGTGACTGACTTCACTGATCTATTAAATTGTCGCACGTAAACGCATGATTGAGCCAGAAGTGTTTGACATGGCATAGAAAGAAGCGGGAAGATGACTGACTGTAAGTGGCGTATTAGCCTACATTAATTCAGTCTAGTGTGGCAAGCACGAAACTTCGTTTGCATTCTCCTCCAACAGTATTGACTGCCTTAATGTTTCATGTCAACCCAGGCTTATCCCTTCTCGAAGCATGATAATTACCAATCTTCACACTGATCCTATTTACTTATCACTGGGCATTAGGTCGTTTTATAAGGCCTCTATTTCTTTTACATTTCTCTTGTTGATGATAGATGTTTTACTTGTTGTTATGCAGTCGGTGCTTGACCGCATAAAAAATTAAAACCAATGGGTGGTTGGACCCATAATGATGAACTTTGCTCATCTGTTCCAATATAGTGCATTAAAAACTAATGACGCCCATAAGGAAGTTATCTTCCATCGTTACACCCATTAGGTCCAGCAGCCAGTGTTCTTCTGAAGAAATGAATACAATTTGAATTGAAGAGTTAAGTCTGGGGTTTGCATCACAAACCGAACAAGGAACCTCCGCTGCAACTGTCGGATAAACCCGATTAACACCAAACCAGCTACTCAAAACACTGTTCAGTTTTATTGCTGACTTCTTTTTGCCTACCGGGGTCTGTCGATCATCCTTGTTGGACCAAAGCTGGAAGAGCCGTAGGAAATTACATGAGGTAGCGTTTCATTCCATTTCAAATGATTCTTCCTCTTCAGGCATTTTAGGAGTTGAGGTTTTCATTCTGACTGTTTGAAACCCGTCATTTCTTTGCTATCAAAACCGCTGACTTCTGAGAGATCTAGTGAGTTGGGTAGGCTTCAGGCTTCGATTCACAAGTAATGTAGGCTGTCGAACGCCTCACACTTCAGATCGGATCCCATTGTTTGAGGGTGATTGTCAATAGTGGTCAGCCTGTTCTGTATGCTTTTCGTTTCAGTGATGGCAAATACTGGTTTCTTGCCTCCTCTCTCTGCATCTCTTCAAGCTGAAATTCCATAAGGATTATAGTCACTAGCTCGATGTTCGTTCTTATCTGGGTTTCTAATCTTTATTTGTGTTGAAACCAGTTTCTACGAGGTTTGCTCACTTCACTCCAGTAGATGTGTGAGTTGATACTAAGTTTGCTAGTTGAGCACGTATTTTCGGATATCCGTGAATGTTTATTGGGGTAGACCCACTGTAGCTTTTATGGTTGAAAAGAACATGGCGATTTAGAGACATGATCCTCTCTATTGTTTCTTGTTGCCAGAACCTTAAACTGGGGAAACTGCTTCCATGATAACCGTAGTGGATCCAAATGAATGATTAATTGTACCCATTTTTCTGTTATCAGCAGTCCTGATAACTCTTCCAAGTTTGAAAATCTTCACCATTACTTCACTTTTCAATTCGGATAAATGTTGTCTGATTGATGGTTTGTACGAGGGTTGAGCAAAAGGATCCCGGATACGCATTACACGAGTGCCAGGTGTAGACGACCGGGCAAGAAAAACATGAGCTGTAATCTGTTGTGAATATTGTTTGGTGATTGCAACTCACAGAACCACTTATCAACAGCAAAGCACAGCTCACAAATCATAAGCGCAGCTATACTCAGAATGTAAGGATGGAATTCAGTCGATGTCACTGGAGAACGATGATTTTCTATAAATGTGGTTTAAAGCAGAAGCAGAGTGTTGATAGTTTGCGAGCTGCCTTTGGTGATAACGCGCCTTCAAGAAGCGCTGTGTTTGAGTGGTTCGCGAAATTCGAGATAGACAGACGGTCCCTGGATAGTGAAACACGTTGTGGTCAACATGTGGAGGTCACCGCATGAAAAAACATTGCTGCTGTGCAAGTGGCGGTGGAGAAGGATGTGCTGGTGATAGTGACAGCCGGCGTAAGTCATCGGGATCTCAACGGGAATAATGCACACATCCTACGGCCTCATAACGGTTTGCGCACGCTGGGTACCCCGTCATCCTAGTGAGGGGCAGAAAGCAGTTTGGGTCAATAGGTGCCGCAATATGCTTGCCAGGTTTGATAGTGGACGTTTCAATGTAGTTTGCGAGATCGTCAGTGGTGATGAGATCTGGGGTACAGTTTCGATCCAAATGCCAAGGGAAAAACGGCTCACTGGACGTCGGTTGGTGGGGTTCCGCCTCAAAAATTCCGACATGAGCGCAGTGTGCCAAAGCAGATAGTGGCCGTGTTCACGGTCACAAAGGTCATTTAGCTACTGTACCCCGCGCATAGCATAACCATCGGAGACTGGTACGCCACCCATTATCTGCCGAAGTGTTATAAGTTGTTTCTAAGCTTCGTTGTAGTACTCGAGCAAGAGGACATTTGATTTACCAACACACCTACCCGCAGGTCCCATGTTGGTGGCGCTTCTTCGACGAGAAAAAGCATCCATGAGGTTGATCACCCATCCTAGAGTCCAAATTTGGCTCCATTCGGCTTTTTTGTGTTGCCAGATGGCGAGTGCATGATGTATGGGATCACCAACAGCTGCAGTGGAGGGCCTCGTTGAATTGGTCGAAGGGTTAACCACTTTGGCATGGTCAAGCTGTTTCACCAAATGGTTTGAATGCATGGAACTGCGCATGAATGTTGGTGGAGAATACTTCGAGAAAATATAATGCTAACTAAGTATTGAAAATCGGTTGTCGTATTTATGGTGAACTGAATTAACTTTTGCCTATTTTCCGAGCTTGGCAAGGTGATGATGTCACCTCGGCTGGTGATGAAACGTTTGCAAACAAATTGCTAAGCTCCGCGTAAAAACGAAATGAAAAATGTAATGATCATTTTTATGTAACATTTTTTGCATCCATAAACGCTTTTTTCAACCTTTGTACATTCATACCAGAAGATTCTCATTGGATTTTGAAATCCTTTTTATCTTTCTTTTGGCATATGCATCGATAGGAACTCAAATAGCATTTTTAACCACAAAGGAGATGAAAAGGCTAAAGTGACTGTTGAAGATTCTGTTTGAGAAAAGAAGTTCTTGGAGATTTGTTTGGTATTGAGTAACCTATGCGGTACCGGTGGGAGCTTTTTCCGATTTTAGTAGATACAAGTTGTTAATTTGCTGTTGCATTTAATCGCACCTCCCTTCCGTTCTCCCTTTCGATCTGGGAAGATTGGCTCTTGTATTTGTAGGTCTTACAGGTGAGGAGCTATTTTGTTGGAACAAAGTTATACTGAACAGCCTGTGTTATTTATTGCTGGTTTGTTTGTGCTCTCGGGAATACAGTGATGACTTTGGCAACTTGCCACTCAGCTTCAGTGTGTGTAATGTTCGCGGTTCACTCAGCACTTTATTCATTGTATTTGGATTATTCCTTTCTTGCAGATTACCAGACAACTCCTTCCACGGAGAAGCTGGACTTTCCCAGCCCTCTCCAAGGCTCCACTGTCTGGAGCCTCTGCTTATGGGAGCACATCCTACTACATACTAGTTCGCCTGTTCGCCGAGCTTGGCAATTTGTTTGCAAACGTTTCATCACCAGCAGAGGTGACACCGTCAGTGCTTGTGAAGTGGAATCTCCTATTGCTGAATATCTACTTGAATAACACCCATTGTCAAGACTGATACCGTTTGTTTATCCTATTGCTTTTCGAATTGTCTGACTACGATAATCTAATTCGAACTGTGACCTTTATCTGGATGTGTTAATTGTTCGTTTTTCATTTGCTACTCACACAGTGCCGTTCTCGATCAAGCGGAAATTCGAAGCCCGTGTTAGAAACTATTGATGGGTTTACCAAGGCGCAGTTTCATCTCCCTTTTTCTCTTTAACCAATCACCTTTCTTTCCTTTCAAATTCGTTACCTAGAAAGTTGCTGAAGATGTGGTAGTTTGGTTCCCTCCCACTTCCATAGACAGCTTCAGTCATTTGACCCAGACCCAACCGGATACACCCATTCATCAGCAGATATAGAACAGGTATTTGCATCGAGAACTTGATCGAAGAACGGTCGTGATTTCTAAGATCTATCTTCGTGCCGTCAGTAGGTATCCAGAACGCGTAGTGGACAAAATGCATCAGTGCGGTCAGAACATTTTAAAGAAGACCGTGATTAGAAAAGAAGTTATCATACGTTTATTTGCAACTCAAATGAGGTCAAATCATCTGGTATACTATAAGAAGGTGAGTATCTCACGGCACTGCTTAGAGGTTCTGTGCAACAAATATTCCTGTTCGTTTTTGTGTAATTAAGACTATCAACTACTCAATCGTTTCACACCCAGTGGAATCAAACTACGTGGTTAATGTAGCCGAGGCGTTTCGACCCCTCTACGTGGATCACAGCCGTCGATCTAAGAGGATTAGAAGTCGCATTCTGACCACAGCATAATTCCCCCCTGTGCTCCCAAAAAACCAAACACTCGATCTTCCATGGCCAACACCACACACGACACAGCCATCCCCCCCCACTCCTAATGGTCAGTGCACATGTGTGCGGACCAAAGTATGAGCAACATCCGTTCATAGAACTGGAATGTGGATTATTTCCCACCGAGGCTACTGATCTTTTCACATAAAACTTCAATCTGCCAAACAACTATTATTTCCTTTCCAATTTGTCATGATTTCTCCTCCCTACCATAGAGTTTCATATAAATTGTGATATATTAGCCTGTAGGAGAATCACCGCAACGAGCTTGTTCGCCACTCTATGTTTTCTTACTATGTGTAATGATGGTATATTCGGAATATTGTGTATTTACTTGTTTACTCGGTTCTGTAGAGCCTCGTTTGTACAGTCAAGCGATTGTCCTAGTGGATTCTTGAACATCACCCGGCGTTGTTGAACACCGGCACAATTAATTCACTCACCAGGGCAGTGATTTCACACCTATCTGAAACTAATCTCACTACGAACCTGATCGAGGTATTCCAATCCTGTCTAAAGTTAGTGGTGAGCTATAAAAGCAGGTTTGCTATCAGCTGTTAGCCACAGCAGAAATGCCAGGAATCCGTGTGCACAACCCCCATCTGTGTGCCCTAAAACATTTTACTCAGGCTATCAAGCTCCTCCTGGCTCACACCCCACTCCACCCTCAATTCCCCAATACTCTCGATAATTAGAAGAATGATTAGAAAAATATATGATCAAATTTGGTTTCAAGACGAAGTCAATTCCATCAATCTATGGCTTAGGTTTTCCATTTTTGCTCAGACAACTTTCTTCGTAATTAATAATAAACGATGTGTTGCATTCGTGTAATTAGAATTCACTGGAAACGAGTTTTTCCACCTCTCTGTGTGTTCGTTTCAGATGATATACTGTCCATCAACCAGATTAGGCACCTGTCATCTCTCAATTAAACATCGAACATACGTGCTTAGCGTTTGTTCCATACCTGCATCCCTGTGTTTAAAATATGTACATATCTATGTTCAACAGTCAAGTTGGTTTCCCTTTACAGGTTTGTACACATCCGTTCCTCCGAAACTGACTAGGCACCAGTGTACTTTATATAACCAACAACCTGTTGTGATCACCTCACCCACCAATTCTCTCCCTTCAGACAGATTGAAATCCAGTCCCGTTTCCGCATTGTTATACTGTATTTTCAGGAAAAATCTTTTTGTCTGCATTATATACAGGAGTCATGCGCACACAGTTCAGTCGGGCTTTTCCCAGGAGATTTTGAGGCGAGGGTGGCGGTGGTGGCAATGTTTGTGCTACAATGCTGGGGGAGGGCGAGGGTTCAACTTCCTGTCTTTGGTCGGATTTTTATTGTAGATCACTCTAATAGAACAATTGTCTTCGAGCTGCCTGATGTGGACGTCCAGTCGAAATCTGAGTAGTATAAACTTAAACACAAGATGGGATTAGTTGAGATGTAACTCCTCATCAGCAACTGCAATCTTTCTAACCCCCTAACCCACTTGTAAAGCCGCGTGACTGCACAAACCAAAGTGAATACTGACTGTCGCAGCTGATTTCAAAAAAAATATTGAGGTCCACTTGTCGCCACTAGGCTGTACCAATCAGTCACGTCCATGAGTGTTCGTGTGTGTGTGTGTGTGTGTGTGTCTGTAACTCACCCAAGAGAAAACGTTTGCTCAAACCAGAATGTAAGCTTTTTTCTTTTACTTTGTTAGGTTTTTGTTCATAATTATTATTAGAATATGTGTACAGGCCACTTTTAGGACTATGCAGGCATTATTAAGGAAAAATATAAACCTAAGAACAATGGTATTCCGTTTCAGAGTTTTTTTAACTGTCAAAATGATTATTTTGTTGTTTTGTTTCTGGAAGTTCACACCGAGTAGTTAGAAAGAAGCTTATCGTGGAAACAAAAGTTGTACAGAACAATCCTTCCATGACAAGAAATGGACCTTCGAGGCAGTTTATCCCCCTCTCCTCCCGCCCCCGCCACCCCAAACACATGGCACCCTCGTGTTTTCTGTGCTTACGTTCATACAGATGTGCAGAAAACGAATTTTTCTAAACTTTTGCGAAACATCGTTTTTTTCATCAAATACTGGCTTCTGAGCATGAGCTTGACAATAGAACGGAAACACACAGTCGGTTTTAGAACATGATTGACTGGGCCTGGTTACCATGAAAACATTTTGGTCAAACAGTCTGCAATCCAGCATTCGACTTGCCAATCGCCTGGAGCAACGGATGCGTACAATACACATAGGGAAACTTGTTGAGAAGTGAATGTGATCTTTGTGTATATGTCTATTGTCTTCACCTGCATTTCACGTAGGTTGGAGACCAAGGAAGCGTGCGGATTGTGAAATCTTGGGCTCCTGGTTCCGTTATCATAAATCGAAGAACACCTTTCTACAAACTATGAGTTTTCAGTTTCTGTTTGCACAGAATATACTTGTCTTCAACTGTTGAATTTCGTTTGAAATCAACTCATTTCAAGTGGCTCAGTACGTACATAATCAACTAAGCCTATTTTAGGCTTCATGCAATACCAGATTGAAAGTATCTCAGTTTGTTGGAAACTCAGTTGTTCTCATGTCTACAGTATCAAAACCTGGGTTTCGTTAAAAGTCAATTATCGTTTGTTAGAATGTTTCCTGACAGGTCATTTGCCGGGAATCCAGTCACAGGAGCTTGAATGCTTCTGCAAATTGCTTTTGAGTACACGGAGAGGGGTTATGAAGATGGATACCTCCACTGCGGCTAAAATAGAAAGGGGCACGTTTACCAGATTTCTTGAGAACTAGCTTTTTGGTCCTGAGGAGGTTTCGTGAAAAAGGCGCACTTACGTTCCGCCTGTTTGTGCACCGCTGCTTGAAAGTAATTTTCAAGTGTTTATGTTTCAGGGTTCAAACATTTCTCTATCAGCCATGAATCCAGATAGATTCGTCCGTCATTTTTCTGATGGAAACCCAGACAAAGCGTAACGGAAGTATTATCCTTGGGGTTCAGCTGTTCGAGTAGAAAATTGAAACATTTAGATTTTGGGGTCGAATTTGAAATCTTTTATTTTAAGCCCTTAGTTTCGGGTCCCTTGTTTCATTTGGAAGCTGCAAAGTCTAANAAGTGTAGTGAATACGTGTTGCCAATTCCTTCACTATGGGATCTGCAACGTAACAATGTACAAAGAGACTAAGAGAGTTATAAGGGAACGCGGAAGTAAGTATAACGTAACCGGACTAGCGATCTTGTATCTTCCTACTTAATCAGACAATATTGAGAAGACCGAACCCACTTTGATCGATAAGTCGAAATTCACGAAAAATGTCGTAGAGAAGCGACAAGATAACTCATTAGAAAAGCTCAAAATTGGGTTCTGTGGAGACCGCCGCTTATGAGCAGGTTCGTCCAACAGGGACTGCAATTCCACTATTCTATGGGCTGCTCAAAGTACTAGACCGGAGTTCCCTTTCGGCTGATCTTTGATATGTAAACCATTCATCATTTATGAAATTAGCGGGTTACTTTTATCGGCTGACTCGGAACAATTGTCATTCTTCTACAGTCACAATGTGCAATTGAAGTCTATCCATGAAATCTAGTGGACGGTGTCACAATGGGGTCCCCGCAAGGACCCATTTTACTGGTGGTGGTACTGGCCAAGTGATTAGGTTACCCAATTGTGACCAGGAAGTCCCGGTTTTGAATCACTTCAACGCACCCGTCTTTTATATTTGTATGTTTCCCCAGGCAGCCTTTGTATGGGCGCATCCCCTTCCTAAAAGTTGACATTTTGCATTTGTAAATTCAATAAATAAAATAAATAAAAAATGTTTTTTGTTTTTGTCTGAGGTGGAAAACGGACTGCCTAAACGCGTACAGTACAAGCGTTATGTGAACGTCATTGTTCTGAGTAGTCCTTTCCACAACTGACTGAAAACCTCTACTACCAGATCCATTCAGTGTTGCACATGGGAATTTAAAGTTTACTATTGAAAATGAAGTAAAAGTTGAGCTAGCATACCGGGATAATTGCTTAACTAGTCATGAAGACGGATCGATCAGACGGTCAGTAAACAGGCAACTTGGAATAAGCAGTAACTCAATCTCTGTAGCTATATACCACTCAGTATGAGGGGTAACCCACTACTCTGTTCATTCAACAGAGTAAGAAGGATCTTTATGTGATACATGTTGGTTGATGAACACCAAAATGTGCGGAATATCTTCATTCACAAGGGATACCCAGAGCGCTTGGCGGAATCTGTGATGCTACGACACGAGGCGTTGCCCAGAGGGGTTATGTTGAGTATAAAGCTGTGTATAACCCTTAGCCAGTTAAAAGCGACCCATTGACAGAGATTGTGCAATAAAGTCTATAAAAAGGTTCTACCCCACCAAGCTCAAAATACGAATGATACATCCACAGTTGACCAACAGAACGCCTGATGTTGCTGTCTCTTACTGCATGTACTCATTCGCTTGCTCCTTTGAGGCAAAGTATCTTGAGCGAACGACTGGGTGTCCGTCCGATTGCATCCGCGAACAACAACATGATTGACTGTGAAATGGAGTAATTAAGTCAATCACAAGCGCGGTCGTGTTGCGCCTCGGTAAAGGTGACAGAAGCGTTTTGAGTTAAAACGGGACGGTCCATATCGACACATGATTTTGCATTCTAGCTAAAGTGGAATTAAGTTCATAAGCACTGATAATGTCACCTCGGCTGATGATGAAATGTTTGCAATCAAACTACCAAACCCGGTGGACAGGCGAAATGAAATACTCTGGAAACAATCCGTGTCCGTCTCCAGAACCCCTATGTGAGTGCTCAAAAACGATTTTTGCAAGCATTCAAGCTCCAATGGCCGGATTGTTGACAAATCACCAGTAATGAGACATTTAAACAAATGACAGTTGACTTTTAACGAAATTCGCATTGAAGATGGGGACCAATTACAGGCAAAACTGTTGAACATTCTAAGGATTTTCTCGTTTCCTTCCTGGATACCTATCCCTAATTGGGCATATGCATATTGCGTTGCAATGGTATGAGTCTGAAGCGCTGAATAATGAGCTCTTTCACGATTTTGTGTTTTCATCATGTGTTTTGTGGGACTGTTCAGTCACTTGAAACAACTTATCTTGAACGTAACTTCATTCATTCGTGATAGCGGTAAAATAATGGGATCTTCAGTGAGATATATTTTCTCAGATGGAACAAAACTTTTCAGCTAAATAGAGAGCAGTTAAGGGGTCCACGTTATCAAATTGTTTCCCCATAAGGTCAGAGTGTTCTAGTCGCAGTTCCGCTGGCTAACTTTTGCATTGTATTTACTTTAGATGTCAGACAGTCTTCTTATTGACCAATTGGCCCTTCCTCAAAAATAGTCTGTTCTTGCATTTATGTATTCCTTGAATAGGAACTGTCTCTGCTCAGCACCATTCTTCCAAGGGTTACGGCTTGGTTGAAAACATTCCGAACCTGGTTACATCTTACATGCGAGCAGTGAATTTGGTTCGATTATCTAGTTCATTTAGTCCCATTTGAACCAACAAAACGTGAATTGAAAAGCTAGGGAAACATAGAACAGCTGTTTTAGTTTAATCTGTTAGATCTTGGGATAAATCCTCAGTTGGGTCAGTGGATTAGCTCTACTGATGAGACCCTATCAGGTCGGTAGGTTTGCTTGACTTGCTAACTTTTCAGTTAATGGTTCGTTGGCATTGTACAGGATGAAATTCACTGCACAGTCGAATCAATTCCTCCACTACTCTCATATGTATGTGAACTATACACGTAACAGTTCTCAGGTCAGATGCATGACGGAGGCGGTTAAGCTGTTTCGGTAAACGCTCGGGATGTGTAAAGGGCGAGAGGGGCGAAGGCTCGTGAAGTGGGGACAAATAAACGGTATCCAATGGTATCGTTTACAAACAAAAGTGCATTTGTGACAAGTTACGTGAGAGTTTTCTACGTTCTTGCATCTAAAAGTTGTGTTTACTGTTCGCACTGAATTATCCATATTGCAATGTTAGCATAAACGCGGGGGTGAGGTCATTTTTCTTGAACTGGGACTAGTTCCAGTGGGGTCATTTACCAATGGACGGTCTCGCAAACACACAAAAGAATACACACAAGTACAATGGTTACTGTCATCCTATGAAATGTCACTAGTGGTGTCGAAGTTATCTACCCAAACGTAGTACGCATTTCACCCTCAATTATAAATTACTACCGTTTCTGTCAGCTTCATCATCGCCAAGACTGTATATATATCCTGGAGAACGTAATCCTGCACTCTCAAGGAATGCATGGCGCTTCTACCAATAACTGCAAAGTTTTGGTGATGAATAGTATGAAACCGGGACTGTATCAGTGCGGTGGACTGCCGTTGTAATGGCATCGGCGTACGCTGGTTTCGCCGGACAGGCCCCTATCTCCACACCCCACTTCCCCTCTTGATTGCTTCTTTGCATAATTATTTGAATCTTGTTTTCCATGACAATGTTTTTCACCTTTTTCAGGAACCTTTTTACCAGATTAATATTATCAAATAAAAAGTTTATCTAAATTTTACAATTACCTCCGACCCATTAGGGCTTCAGCTATCTGTTCATTTACCTGGATTTGTAGTTGGCTGATGCTGTCAAAAATTGTATTTGCATTAAAATTTTTTGTTATCGTACAATTTACTGACTTGTTATTTGGTACTTGTCGGATAAAGGTTACATCAGACACTTGGTTATCGTCTTAATTTCACTTCAAGAAAAGAAAACCCAAAATTTTGCGTATTCGGATGGTTACTTGAGAATCAATTACTTGTCTTCCAAAATGTGTGCCAGGATTGAATAGAATAAAACGTAATTTATAACACCTCTATTTTAAACAATTCATCTTTTCGGATTGCTACATAACTCGGTACAACGTCCGTGAAGAACAATGCAAATCGGCTGGCACCATGACTTGCCAACAGTTAGAACGCGCACTCAAACCCCTCCTTGAGTGCACCCAGGGCAGTTTCCAGTGTCGTTATGTCTCTCACGGTTCTCCGGCCACCCCCGCCCTAGAAACGTTCCCACCGTTCATACTACCTAATCCGGTATAAAAACCAAATAGTGTTTCTCTTTTTAAGTTCCAGTTTTATGCAGGCACGCCGAACAGACACTGGAGTACAAAGCACTGCCAACCTCTGACAGAATATGATTAATAATGTGGTTTGGTTCAGGCGTATTACGAATTGTAGAAATTTCTAAGGCCTTAATACATTCGAATATGTAAACCAAACATAAATCTCACAAAGCACCTTGAACGAAATTGATCGAATCCTTTTTAAGGGCGTGAAATTATTCACTTGAAAGTGCAACTGCCGTTTGTTTATACGAACATTTCCGTGGAACGTTTTGCGAGTCAAAGTTGACTAGTGAATAGGTCTAATTTTAGGCGTTAAGAATTGATTAAATTTCCATTTCGAAATTTGATTCTGTGCCTTAGCGTTCATTCAGGGGTAGCTTAGTTTCTACTTATGTGTCTCTGTAAGATACAAACGATTAACCAAATGTGAAAAAACCTTGTGGTGGGTGTGGTTCAGTAGCAGTTTGACCAGTAGACTGTGCACTTCTCAGAGGCGTGCGTAACGTCTATGTTTTGGCTTGAATCCAAATAAAACTTGCGATTTTTCCATAAAAAGGCTACATTAAACTGACTAACTATTGCCCCCCCTCCGGATACATTTCCGTCCACCTACTTTGAAAATGAGTTATCTGTGGGAAACGCAAATCGAATTATTATAAGCTCGCTACTAAAAGTTTAAAAAATCTTCAGTTTTGTCAATTGCACATTGAAGAGTATAAACCGTCCATTTCATCAACTAGGTAATATCCGTAGTGTTTATCTATTGTCTACCCCGCTCAGTGCACTTCGTCGAAGACTAGGTTTCTTACGTATTTTTACTCTAAACCGTTCCCCTTCTCCCTTCGACAATGAACAGATTCATGGAAACTCCATGAGCAGAGTCAGCCATATGAAGTAGTTAGGTGTCACATTTGAAGTTACCTTTGCTGGTCCTCACAACCCAAACTGTTGCTCGCCAGTTGAAAGTTCTCTCTCTTCAGAGAACAAGACTGCGCCACTTATGTCCTGATGTGTCGGTGATGGACTCTTTTTGTTCAACAATGAGTTCTCCCCATACCCTTTTAATGCTCCCTTGTAATTTGTGCTGGTTTCCTGAAGGCTGATTTCAAGTTGCTAAGGCGTGGCCTCTCAATGATTAGCCGTGTCTCCTAAGTTCCGTTATCTGTTCCAATTGGCCATATGTGTAATGCCCATATTGAGGGGTGCTTGAAGTTTGCTGACTATATTCTATCTGATTGCACCCATCTTCTAAACATTGACATGTGTGCATGCAAATCTCACCCCTCCACCCGTTCTAAGTACAGGCTTATCTCGTCTCGCATATATGCATACAGAAACTCTTTGGTGACCTACCTTGCCCGGATACTGACGGGCAAGGAAAGTGTTCGTTCTGAGATTTCCAATGCACTTAGTATTAACTAGTATTTTTGTACGTTTTGCATCCCCATTTTCAGCTCTTTTTACCAGAATTGTACCGATAGTCTATTTTATGGCTTGTATGTAACTCGCTAAAGCTTCAATACAATACAATAGAATATGAAAACCGGATGAGTTCTTTCTATGTGCACACTTCCGGACACAACATAGGGGAGGGGGTTTAAGTACATTTTTTCAATTCCATTCTGATTGCAATTTGCACGTGTGGTCCCTGTTATCATTCCTATTCAATCTTGCCCAGTTAAAATAACTCTGCGCTTGTTTCTGTGGGACATTCAATCGTGAAATTTCGGTGAGAAATAGCGATTTTATACCGATGGAACTGTGTACTTATTTCATGCATTAAGGACCGATGAAAAAGAGCCCTCGACTTTGTTTGGCTAAAGTTATATGACACCTGACTACACAAGCGATTCAGCATAAGACGGAGAAAGATTCTTTACAGATTAGATCATCATCATCCTAATCATCATCATCATCATCATCATCATCATCATCATCATCATCATCATCATCATCATCATCATCA
>UZAN01040423.1:35907-49979 GCA_900618425.1 Echinostoma caproni | reverse complement strand
CGAAATTCGCATCTATATCAATCTGAGAATTCGAAAATGATTTCTATTCGAATATGCCGCAACAACACATCACTGAGGGCAAATTTTGATAGTAGTGGCCATTTGGAGGACCTTTGGAGCACACTGTGGTTATGAAAAATAGTCTGATGAATAGCAGCAGAGTGTTCATGAAACAGTAAACAGACAAATGCACACAAAAGAGTCAGAAATAAGGAGAAAAATCTTCGATTACGAGTCACAATCACGATCAGAATCTTGAAACTAAAACGGTCCTTTTGAAAGCCTACATTACGACATGAAAACAATTGAAATAATCAAACTGCGTGAGTTTTATAGGATACGTGATTTGTAGAATTCATAATGTAATGAAAATTTGAGTGCGCTCATTTGCTGTTCGAGCCACTTCAATGCTCACTATCGCCTCCTTTTAGCCCTATTCATACAGATCAGACCACTTTAAAGTTTACCCCTATTGCATACCAAAGGAAAGCTTATGAATAGCAGAAGAGTAGATATTCAAAACTATGTCATCTATCACTACATTTCACAGAGGCTTCAGTTCGTAACATTTATTCAACTTTCTGGCCTATAAAAACACAGAGAAATAATATTCCCTTTCTCATGTTATGAGCACCACATCAGCTTGTTATTTGGGCTTTGTGTAACACACACACACTTGTCCGTCTCACTTGGTCAGCCATTGGTTGTCAAGCAATTTTACGAATACTGTAGATAGAAACGTGAAAAGACAGTTCTCTCAGTTCATGAACAGACATCATATTGAACTGATTTTGCGTTTAATTTTCCAACATCATGGATGCTCCTCCAAAACCCTTTGTCTATGGTTTAGAGGTGCGTGCCGTGCTCCGGTACTGTCTTAACACAACGTCAACGGTGTTAACTTTAAACTCGGCTTTTGCTATATAGAAGGGATTGGGGTTCCAATGACGAGTGGAAAGTGAGTGAATTGTTGTACGTTGTACGTAAGGGGATTTTACTTTTCTTTCTTAAAGCACGCTTTGGCATCACGTGAGTAGTCTTCAACTCTGTTAACCGCGAAGCTCTGACGGATTCGTTTCATCAAGAAGGAATGCCTCAGAAGTACGATAACTTACTGACTTCTCTGTAGTCCCATACTTCTGGTCAAGCAAAGGTCTATAACGAAGTAAATAGATCGTTTATCACCAACAGTGGTGTTCATCAAGAGTGTCCAATTCTGTCATTCCTGTTCAACTTCGTTGTGGAAGAAGTACTGCAGAACGCAGCTGGACAAAGGCTGTACGGCTGGTAGTAATATTCTGATGACATGGTCTACCTGGTCAAATGTAATGAAGACGCGCAGAATGCACTTACTTGAAAGACTAACAAGTCCTGTTACGCCATTCGGTGTATGTGCTTTCGCATCTCCAAAGTGCAAAGTGATTCTGCAAGACTCATTTTCACCTCATCATCTTTGAACCGAAATGGTTCAGATTCATTTATCGCGGCTTACTTTTCCCAGTTAGATAGCTGCGTGATCAGTGACGGTAGCGCCGCAAAGTAGATAACCGCTCGCACTTCCAAGGCTCGAGCAGTGTACCCCGAACTGGAACATCTTTGGCGTAGAAGCGACGTTTCACTGAAGTTGAAAGATCGTGTACATTGTGCCACCGAGTATGATGAATAGGGGTCCGAAAAACCTCGTGTCTGGTTGGCTGGAGACACTGAAGGACATACTTGCGAGTAGAGACCAGTGGTATTCTTGCTGTCGCATCTCATCAGGCTAGAATACCTGAGGAGGTGTGTATGCACAGTTAGGTTTTGAACTCTGTGGTTTGATTACGGAGTGTCACTTTCTTTGGTCTCCTCAAATTAGGCCAGTTCCCTGTTCACCCTACACATTCGCACTAAACGCACATGCATCTTTAGTTTAGCAGCGATCATTGACGCTCGCTTCCATTATATTTCAACGATGATGATGAGTTTTGATCATGGCAGCAATAAAATGAAGAGTAAATGATAAAATGAGGATTTCGCACAATTATACTTATTCTCAACCAAATTTGAGTCTATCAAAAGAACATGGTAAACTTTGGCCTCAATACAAGGTTCTCTTTGGTTTGAAGAAAACTTCGAATGTTCATTTTGCATTCATAGTGTCTTGTTATTTTCCCTAAAACCTGCTTACTTGCTTGTATAGTTCTATTTTTGCGTGAGGAAACGTTTCATCCGCTGGAGATCGATGAAATGTTTTGTGTGTTGGTCCATGAGAAATGTGGAAAACGTGTATTATCTGAAACCTCACTTTGGAAGATCGGATTGTTGTGAAGCAAGGCAAAATATTTTCACATACAAGGGAATCACTAATTGCAGACAGGATTCATAATACACCCCGCGACAAAAGTATTGTACCCATCTGGATTTTTGGATTATTTCCCGTCCCACAAGCACGATCATCAGTATTTCTACAATGTCTAGATGGCCAACAAATGAAAAACGAAACGAAATACGAAATTTCATTAAGTTATCTTTTGTTTTAAAGAAAACACTTGGAAAAACAATTGTTACTGCCACAAAACCACTGCACTCCCCGTGATCTTTGTCCGATGAGGTCAGTTCAGTACCAAACACATTGGTCATTCCGTATTAAAACGTCCACATCTTCTCAGCATATTACTCTGTAGAACATTCCGAATAATGACACCATCAGTATTACTTCCTTGTCTAATCAAGGAGTTATGTTTATGGTGAAACTGCTTACTTATTAGTATTCCTTTCGGGTTGCACTAGATTTGATTTTTCTACAGGGTTCTTGTCAGGTCTCATCATTGTTTTGATAGCGTGAAAGAACAACCGGTATTTTGTTAGATGCGGATTATGAATTGCGGCACTATCATGAACTGCAAACCATCCCCGAGCTTCTATCATATATCCAATAACTGAAATATTATTACTCCGCAGACCATATCAGAAGTAGTGATTCCTTACAACAGGTTTATTTAACTTAAATGTTTCATTTCGTCGCTAAACTAGACAAAATTCATTCCTTTTTCCGAGTCACATTTAGTTTCAGTTCACAATAAAATTTTCTCTTTTCTAAAGTTGTTATTTGTTGTATTTTTGGTTTTCATCCAAAGGACTGTTTTTAGTGTTCTTTGTATAGCTTCGCATATACATGTCCAAGCCAAGCACCGTTTTTCATTTCCTCACGGAGTTTGAAGCAATTTGTGATAGATTGCGTTTGTCTTTTCCCGAGGTCCTTTTCTGGCCTCAAATCCGTTTATGACTCTTTTTTTTTATTTTGTTCCGTTTGAAATCTCGTATCTCTGTGGAAATGGATTTATTACACCGTCTAGCCATGTCTTAAATGCTGGCAGTGAACTCACTAAAGGTATCTGATCTAGATATTTTTTGTTATCCGTAAACCTCTGGCATCGCGCCATGGTTGGTAACGGCATGTATTGACTCACTTGGATGTCTTTATACTCTCGTTCGATAGTGACGTGAGCACATGACCTTCGTGACCAGGACTTCATATGACCGAAGCTCGCACACTATTCTCACCACCCATCGACTCAGCACGGTTTCCCGTTGCCTTTCGAAGTACACGTTCGAAGTTCTAGCTCATCTGTAGTTAAGCCAAGTCGGATGTGTGAAGTCCAAGCGGGATTTGTATACCTTAGTCGCAGTGCCCAGTCGATAATGAACGTCAACGCGTGGTTCCACACAGGTTATAGTTGACTGGGTATCGATCACACGCAAAATCAAACAGTTAAAATAGATATTTCATCGTAAACCGCTGGCACGGAACCGGTTGTGCTCAACCAGTATAAAAAACACCCAGTTAATGATCTGTCTGGTGTACACATTATGAACGTCTGAAATCGTAAAACTACGCGTTTCATAAATTACAGTCTAACAAACAAAACAATTTGGTTACTATGGGAAGAAATAACTATAATGAATAAGAGGAATGATACTTTGTCTTCTGAAAATTCTTTGTAATACAAATGGAGTAGAATTAGGCAATGGCATCTCAGAAAAAGACCCGTAAAATGGTTTAATTAGAAATGAATCGGGGAGTAATCGTGCCATTAATGAGAGGTTTTCTTTTTTTCAAACTTAAGCCACACGTTTTTCTGTTCCTGAGAGCCCCTAAAACGTCGTTGTTATTAGCAGACACAACTAGGAAGACACATGTGTCCTGTGGGGAGCACGCAAAGCGATCCGATATAACTGTTAGAACACTGGGTTGTCTCCACTCCCTTCGGCTAGTTGGCAACGTAACGCTGTCATTCTCTGTGTACACGCAAATAAGTTTGTCAAAATACATGTGGGTGGAAACGTGCTGACAAGGCATGCATTTTCACCGACCAGAAAGCAGGTTTATTGAACCAGATTGTGACTAATCAATATGCAATTCGTGATTGAATATAATAAAATCCCAATTTAATGCTACGATAATTTTGCTCTCCAATCCTCTATTCATCTTTTTTGGGACAGAGTAGTTATCCGAATACACCACAATCACAACATATGGCCAGAAATATACAGTGGCGAACGAGCTCCTTTGCGATGAGTCATCCGCAGACTAATACATCTTAATTTACGTCCAGATGTGTAGTAGGAGGGAGAAATCCTGACAAATTGTTACAAATTTCATCACTGTTTTTTTAACCTCGAATAAGATACCCTGCTTCCATCAGGAGTCTCAGGAGTCCGGTACACAAGATCATACTGGAGTCAATCAGTGTTTTTGAGTTTGCATCTCTGGCCTTTGCGCAAAAACCACAGAATGCAAGGTAGCAGTGAGTGAGCGCAAACGGTTCCTGGCTCTCTGGTAATTTCCTTATTTTGCGACGGATCTGTATTCAGCTCATACATGGATGCATCCGTTTGTGTGAGTGGCTTTTTAAACAATTTTTTTGCACTGAAATGGCAGTGGTTAACAATGAATAGTTGGTGACGAGATTGGAAACATAACATACAATTCATTGGCTAGCCTTATGATGATAATCCAAATGAATTGAACTGTTGTTCCTCTTTAGGTGTAATCACCTGGCAAAAAACTGAAACAAACTTTAAAGTGAAAAATTCTCTCTACATGCATTCATCAATGTATCATACAGCATAAGTACAACGAACAACATAGTGATATGCAGTATGACATGCAACTGCAAATGTCTAGGCATTTCATTTGTCAAGATGCCAAGCGTTTTATTGAATAGATTATGGCTGAGGACAAAGCGAAATAAAACACGAACCATATCATGCATTATCACGAATTGAGTAATATTACAAGACTCTTAGTAGGACATCAGATCACTGATATCTCTTTAGTCATTCCGAAATCTCCGGCGAGATTTCACTCTGCCTATGGGCACTCAAAAGTTGGTATAAAAAATTGAAAAGACAAGGGATGATTGGTCAGACTCAATGACGCAGTAGTTCCTATATCCTTCGTGAAATCAAATAAAGTTTTGGATTTTAAACCATCCAACTGGGCTTTTCTGTGCAGAACTAGATGCGGGGTATCAATTCCACGGTATCAAATAATCCACGATAGAGTGACGCGTGAAACCCACAAGACCAAATGCCTTGTATCAAAATAGGTTTATCAAAGTACGGTACTGGAACACAAGTTTGGAGATAAATGATAAAGTGTACAGTAAACAAACCTCAAACTGTGGGGCAAACCGGCAGAAACAGCTCACCGGAAAACCGTGAAATCAAGTCAATACAGCGGTAACCAGCGAGACGGTCAAAACGTCCCGTGTCAAGCAATAACAGCAATGAATCGGGCAAAGTTCGTGCACATGCATATGAGGGACCAGTGACCAATCGAGGTCGATCGAATGTCATGATTTCAAGGTCAAGAACCACAGTGCGATTGTCATTCAAGTGCATGCGTTCGTAAAACATGAGTCAGACGGTTTGTGGGATTGCACGGGTCTACTTGTGTGGGTGTGTATGTGTATAGAACGTGGACATGTCACAGAATCAATACATGTGAGTAATGGAGGATTTGGTTAAATTTCAAATGGGAATTCGTCGTGTATATAGCAAATGAAGCGTGAACTGAAAAGCTCGGAAGCACTGGACAGCTGTTTCGACCTGGTTGGGTCTCATCAGATCAGAATCAATACAGTCAGACATGCGAACAAGTCATGTGTGTGAGGGAGGGGGGTCGAATGGGACGAGTGCGGTGGTGAGTCGATCATGGAACAATGAACTGTTATCAGTGATGGGGGGACAAATAGAAACGGGTGCGAGTGAGCAGTTCGATTACATTAGTTCTTAAGGGGACGAGTGTAATAGGTCACACAATGTTTTGGGTGCAGGGCTGAATGGAATCTTGGCTTGTTTCTATACTGCGAAGTTAAAATCCAAAAACGTATCCTATAGCATACCAATTACATTTTAATAAACCCAAACATTCAAGAGAATTACACTACTTGTATTGTGTAACCACTGAAATTCTAGTCTGTGCCCTGTAATTCGTTACGTCAAATTTTGCGAACACCTTAGGAGCAGACCACTTACACTCGAGTCAAGGTGTCTTGGAGCTATCAGCCTGGTTGGAGTCATCATCTGATCCAGAAATACGTAACACACATTGCGGCGTGTCTGTCATGATCGGTTTCCAGTTAAGTTGAGTCAAATAAGCTTTCCGCACCAAATGAGGTACATTTTGGCATTTTATACAATATCAAAATCTAGGGGGAACTCGTTGTGGACAGACATGTTCGGTTTCATCTATTGGAAATAGTTGAACCAGTTTATTTAATCGTTGTTTCTCTGTAAAACAGTATGAGTTGTACGTAGGTGCGACGGATTAACGGTTCTCTGCGCTACACTTCCACGCTCTCCGTCACAATACAATACACAATACAATAAGTACGTAGGTAAGACGGATTTTATGGAACTGCAAAATTCTGACCTGAACCATTAAGTTTCATTTTAATAATCAAATGCACTTTTGATTCTTATTTTTTGTAGTTGTCAGGTCTTTCATGCATTTTACCCTTTTCGGAATCATTTTTATACACAAATGTCATCAACCCAACTGCATGAACCAACGGGGTAGAAAGATATCACCCTGTTTGCAAATTGAATAGTTTCATTCAAATGTTTTAGTTTGTCCAAAACGTGTTTTATTTCCTTGGTTATTACTTTTCGCCGAATAATTTTTTACCTGTCCAGCATAATTAATTCACTAATCTTTCAAACCATATATCTGTCCGTGAAACATTTTTAGACTGTCAAAAAAGCATGAACAAGGGAAAATAAATTGTGCCTACGCGTGGAAAATGAATTGAATCCCTAAAGGGACCGGTCTGGTCTATCCTGGGGAACAGTTTTGTCAACTGTTCTCAAGCTGAACTTATCGTAAAGCTGAACAGGATTGGAGGTAAACATATGCAATTCGGATCTATCAACCGATCCGAATTGGCCAGAGGTAAGACCTGATGGACTACTTGTTAGTATACTGTCTACGAAGAAATTGATTTGACTGTATTTCTTTATTGAAACGTGATATAGAGGAGTGAGTGCATCTTTGCAAGCCAAGGTCAGAATATTTACCCTGCTCATCGTACACTAGCCTGTTTTACATAGACCTGAGGGTGGGAACTAAAACAAGCACAATAACTGCATAGTTCAACCCGTTGAATCCTCTGCGTTCACTGATCGATTAATCCATAGTGGTTAAGGGGTGATGGACGGAAATGGAGAATGACACATATTGTGTTGGGAATAATTATAACCAGACAAGGAAAATTGTTACGACATCTGAACGCCGACAGTATGAGACGGAGCGAACTGTGCAAATCGTGATGCATCATCGTTCTCCTTCGAGGATCTCCGAGTGTGTACTAAATTGACTTCTACTATTGAAAGGCTCATTTCACAGTGTCAGGATTTGTGTGTGAGTGTGTACATGCACACGTGTTCATGCAGGATAACTATTGACAGATGGGTGGAAACCTGCAGATCAATAAACGATGAAAACCGGGGGCGTGTATTCTTACAAATTTACCCCTTTTTAGCAATCACCTGTACAGATGTATCATCTTGATTGATTTGTGGTGCGCTTTATTCTTTCGCTTTGGTGGAAGCCAAATAAGTAGGCGGCAAAACCATTTAAATTTAATATTATTAAGCACAAATATGATTTTGCGATGCCATCGTTTAGTGCGGAAATGAAATTTAGGGGAGGCCATATAACAGATTATCTGGATCAGACTCACCATATACACTTCCACTTCGGAACCTTCATATCTCCGCAGTCTGTAGTTAGACCAGCCATACAAGATGATTGCTCAGACCCTACTGCTAATCCGTGTGCAGCCATGGAACTGACTGTCTGACTGCTGGTGTTCTAGCGACGCCACCTACGGCAAGTTGGAGGGTTTTGTCAGCATTTAAAAAGTTTGTCGTTAAGTTCCTTAAATTCTAGATCCAAAGCCAAAGTCATGAGATGACTAACTGACGTCAAACAAAATAGTCACATTTTTTCTTTCGGAGCGTATTCATGCTGATTGTGGGGTCAGTGGATCAGTGGTTCAATGTGAATCTGGAGTCAATCATTCAGAGTGTGCATCAAGCTCTCTCAAGCCCACGGGAGCGTTACAAAGTGACAATAACCCTTGTTTCGACTAACGTGCAAGATTCACGAACGGCTCAATGCTTTTGTTGTGAAGAGGTCACTAGCCACATGGAAACCTTTCACATCATCAATTCCCCACTGATCGTCAACAATCGTCAGTTCGATGAAGCAGTGGTTAGTTAATTGCAATTGATAATCTTTGCGACTCGTTTCGGATTGTTAACCTCAGGACGCTCAGCGAATTCCAAGCGTCACAATTTGTGTTACACATTCTGTGCCTTCCTAACAATGCGTCTGTTTGGTGACCAACGTTCGTATTCACTCATTGGTCTCTAACTGAATTTTGGTTCATATTGATTGATGAATCGAACTGATCTGATTTAAAGTGGCTTGCCCTTGATCACATTACCCTACCACCGTTAGCATGTTTAGCGTAAGCAATTTTGAGATGATACGACACAACGATACTCATGAATTCATTATATGAGGCTTTTCATTTGGCATTTCAACTCAGAATGGTTGGGACTTCAACCAGATCAATGATTCAGCGGATGAGACTGTTGATTGGTTATCTGGGCACGTATGTCTAGATTGATTCGGGTAAAATGAAAACAACTAGTCTTTTGTTCCATAGCTGTAACGTACTATTTATTTTTACGTATTTATAAACACTGATGTAGATAACAGAACGCGGGCGGTTTTGGCCAAATATAGCTCCAATGGGATCTATCTCGAATATCTGTCCTTGAACAGCTCACAGGTGAGGTGTGAGCAAAACAAATAAATGCTAATCAATATTCTCAGCGCTAGTATGGATGGAAAAGAATATATTTTGAGCGAGGCAATGGTAGATCTCGCCTTTTCAAAGATTCACAACCATAGTGTGGTGATCAGATATCCTTTCGGATTAATCTTTCTTAGTGTTATTTGCATATGAATTAGAAACACTACAAATGCAATTTTTTACAAACAATTACAAGTATTGTAGGAATGCTTGTAATTATGTTATTAATTTTGTGACCAAGAGGAAACAACTACAAAGAGTGTTTCACTTCGGTACTGCAGACAAACACTGGTGAATAAATGGTTTCGTGGAATAATGGATGTCTGACCAATCTTGGTAATAGGTCAGTTAGTCGATCGGGACACATGAATTCAAGGTGAATCAAACTAACCGAGATAGCACGGAAATTCATTGCTAATGGTGTTGCATAACAAACAAATCAAATATGTAAATAATATTTTTTGCTTTAAGATCACTCGTTTTACAAGGACACTGGGCGGTGCCTTGAAGCTGAATGAAGTGTGCTCCATATTCCACAGCCACTGAAAGAAGATTTTACGTGAAGTTGTGTTGTATGAAACTAGTGAAGCGTTCAGTGAAACGGCGTTCCAAGCTGAGTTCAAATCCAAGCAGCCAGCAATTCTATTTATGTATATAAACAACTGCGCGATCGTTACGTAGTAGGACTCTGTCAAGGGTCAGTTTTGTTCAGATGGCCATTGGATCGACATTTCGATATTGTGAAACCAATGTAGAACGTTCTATCCAATTGGGAAGTTTCATATGTTTTGTTAAGATCAACGACCCTTGGAAATTTATCAGTGATCATTTGAATCTATTCAATGGTGGCTATCATTTGATTAATTGATGCCTGGTAATGCATATTTTGAGGTTATTAAGCGAATTAATATATTCACTGAAAATCCCCATAGTGACATTGGCAGAGCAACACGACTGGTGAACAAGATCGTTTTCTTGAAGAATCAAAGAACATAACCCGGCTTTGTTAAACACTAGAACCACAAGGACTATTTCCAGTTCAGTTACAGTGAAGCTCGTGGACACTGGGCACCACCTAAATCAAGATGCATTCAAAACAGTCTACAAGGTACCCCAACCCCCCCCTCCCACAACGCCAATTTGCAGAAGTAATAGCAACAGAGCCCTTGCAATCAACTGTGTTCGTAAAAACAGTTTGTCAAAGCTCTCCAGCCCAGGTCCATCACAGAACAGTATTTCACCCATGTATCTTTGAAGTAAACCGAAAGTACCTTACCGCACCTATCTTGTTTCATACCTCTGATGAATAGCTATTTGTTTTACGTTCTTCCCAATTACTCAACACCACATCCATATCGTCCAATCAAAGCACATTCATTTTTTTCATCAAAACAGAAAGAAGACAAACGGCGCGAGATGTTGAGATTGAGTTTAATCTTCTCAGTCGCTGACTTAAAACAAACAGGCACATTCATTCTGACGATATTTGTTGCATATATATATTCCATCAACCGCACAGAATTCCATCTCATGTGGCACAATTTGAGGTCGGTCTTCGCTGAGTATACTACTGCATCACACGAAATTTAATTTCAACATTCTATTTACTAGTTTAGTGAAGTAAAACTTACCGTAGCCTTAAGAGCTTGAGCACTAAACTACAGTTTCATCTATCAAACACAGACCAATTCATCAGAATTATATTTGGATTACGTTTTTCACACTGGCCTGAAAATTGGTTGCTCTTTGGTTCATTTAGGAAAACAAATTGGCTATTATCATCGCTTGCTTCTGAGGTTTCCAACAATTTAGTGCAGTAAACTGTGCAGATTTACTCTCACCGAAAAGGTTTTTGATTGTCTCTCATCGATACATTTTCGTTGCGTCTTCTTACGTATCCTCAAATGTCACTTTCGTAGTGTTAAGGATATTTTCAATGTAAGACAATTTGGAAACAGTGAAAACAATCAATATTTTTATGCAAACTCATTGAGTGCAAGACGATTCAAAAATTGTGGCATTGTCAAAAATATAGAAAACAATGATGGAATATACTTTCTGTGCCCGGTTGTGTAGTATACTCGTACTTTTATTATGCTTTTCACCTCTCAGAAGCAGCCTACGTGATATAGGCACTAAGATTCAGTGAATACTCAAAAATCAGTTTAAATACGAACATACAGTTACATTTAAAGGTTTGTTCAGTAGCTTATTCGTTGCTTGAGCATTAGGTCAGGTTATCCCTCAAATGTTACTCCATATGTGAATATTCAGTACTGTTGTAAAAAATTTCGAATATCAACATTCCAAATCTTTAAAAATCACATCATTCTTAAAGATTCAATTCTTATATCAATGAGTGGAAACAAGTAGTCCTATATGTACACGTCTTCAAACATCATGTTTACGCTGGATCACAGCATCATCTCTATAAACGTATGCCATCTGACTTCTTGAAAACGTTTATTTGGTCACCAAATCACAGTCATCACTGTCAGTCAGGTTTCCCCGTTAATTTCAAAAATTCAAAATTCAAATTATTTTCGACTAACATGCAAATCAGGTTATGCTTTTGACTAATTAGATAACTAGCAAATAACTTTCTCGAACATGTACTCGTTCGCGAAGTCTTGACGGATTCCTGATGAGTGCGAACAGTTTACGTCGTCCAACAAATCATGTGCGCAAAAGTTGAGTCTGCTCACTCGATTCGTGAACTACCACACATAGGAACCCTGTGAGTCCTTGGGGGTGGGTGGGATCGCATGAAGAGGGTCAGCATTAGTCACAAAAAGATGATCTGTTCACCTCATGAATCTTCACACCCACTTCCGTGACAGCTGTGTGCACATCATGATCGCCTTTGTTACCCGACAACTTTAGATGACGTGAAAGCATTTTGTCACTCTAACCAATTATTTTATGTATTCACCAATGGCAGATGATTCTCCTTACGTGACAGTTAGGCCTGCAGTGACATTTCGATGTATGTTGAATGATGCATCAGGCACATTCTCTCCTCAGTTGCAGGATTACAGTTGATCTGTTTGACTACTAGGGAATAATAGTGAAGCGATCCATGTCAATTGTGACATGATTTCAAGTGGATTTCAACTGAGAAATATTGTTTATGGTGTTGAGAAACTGCCTTCAATGGCTTCGAAATTTCGATATGGTATTCGCTATTGTTTGCGGATTTTATGCCACAAACCCTCGTGTCTTAACCTATCTGAGAACTCTGTTTGGTGGAATGGAACATGATTTAAGATCAAGATACGAGTCGTTCCAACCCCCAGACCGATGCACAATCGATTGTGTGTTTCAAATTCACAAACCCAAAACTTGATTTACGGTGACGTGACGTACCGACAACATGTGTCAATCTATGCGAAAAAAGGTATTTATGTGAAGTCCAGAACTGCAACTTCATGTCAAATTTGAATAACACCTGAATGTGTACTGTCGGATCTAGTTGAAATAGCCCGACTGATCACAGCTCTCATTTTCTTATTAATGTGATGCGTTATCTGAGGCACCTGAGTGTTCACCTCGATTCAGCATGTCCTTCTTTAATCAACTTACCTAACAGGATAAATTAGTGAAAATAATAGAGGAAAAATAATGGGAAAATAGTTTTATTTAAATATGCACTTTGCCTGTTAGTAACTAAATATCTCACAAAATAGTGGATAGTAGTATGTGGGTAATAACTAAGCTGACCGAAGTAGGGCACCGCATGAGATGACGTCACATGTGAGAGAGAGGTGTGTTGTAAACAATGAGATCTGGAACATTTCGACTGGAAGAAATCTACCGGCATGAGTGAACGGAAGTGTTCTTTTGTGTGAAAGAAACAAAAAAACAAAACAATCGATGGGATTCGGTGCAGAGATGGTAGTGGTAGGTAATAAGTAGTGCTGACAAGTTCGGACCAGGACAGAAATGCCATGTGGACGTATAATCAAGGTTCATCTTTGTGAAAAACATAAAAGTAGAAGGAGGAATGGAAAAGATAGACAAAATCCTTAAAATATTTTGTTTTACCGGATCTTTGAGCGAGACGGGTTGATGCGAATGAAATGGTCCACCGATGTTTCCTTCGAATAGAAGAATGGTTAGATGAATGTGAAAATGATAATGATCGGGTTCGGAAAAGAAGCGTCTGAATTCTACCGACAGTGCATTACGTATAACGATTTTCCGGTTTCTCAAACTCCTCATCTTCCGGCTTCACATCGGTCAGTTCGCATTGTGAAACACTTGGTTCACTGAACGTTCTCTCATCCCTTTTACCCAAAAAGTCCGTCAGGTTCTCGCCACACGTGTCTGGAAGATGAGACAGAGCGAACACCACCAGGATTAGAATAGCCGAATAGATGACCATTGGGGATCCGTGACTTAAACTCTCGTCCAAATCGTTTATAAAAGGACAAATGATGGAGCCAATCCGAGAGATGGCAAACACCACCCCAAATGCGTAACTGCGAATCTCGGACGGGTAGAGTTCGGCCACATAGACATAGATCATGCACACGGATGTGGTGACGAGAACCAATCCGATATTGGAACAGATAGTAAGCACCAAGTCGGCCGGATGGGTCACGACAAAGCTGTTTAGCAGACAGAGAATGAGGAAAACTCCGGCAAAACTCAGCACTGCAAGTAATGGCTGCTTTCGGGATGTGACGTATCGATAGATCA
>UZAN01040423.1:24858-35138 GCA_900618425.1 Echinostoma caproni | reverse complement strand
ACATGGTAATGCCAAACACAATGAACGAGCTTAATGCGGTTCGCTGCAGGAGTTTTGGTGATTTAAGTAACTTCAACCACAAACCGCTGGAACATTTGGTGCACTTGCATTCACACTTTTCCCGCATCGGTTTCATTCGTTCCTCCAGACGAGTGGCTTTTTCCAAAAGTTCATCAAAGTACTGCTCATCACGAACCACTTTGCGTCTCTGATTAATTTGACAGCCTCGGTGCATTTGTTTGATCGCTTTTCTCAGCTGTTTACGTGAGATCAACCATCGAGGGGATTCGGGCACAATAAGTGGGTAGAGCAAACCCAACGCTCCGGTACACATCACCGCAGCATTCAGCGCACGCCATTGCGGTATGAGGTAAGCGCACAAGGCCATATAGGCTCGGAACACAAAATCCAAACCTAAGGCCAATATCGAACCGTAAAGTGATCGATAACGGGCCACAGTAATTTCGTAGACTAACACATTGCCCACGGACACTTTGACTGTATTTCCAATGCCGATCACGGTGCGGAATATGATGTAAACCGCATAATTCGGTGCCAATGAAACCACTATCGTGCCCAATAGTTCGACGCAGCTGAATGCGGTCAATGTTATGCAACGTCCGAAACGATCTCCACACCAGCCGCCGAGCAGGAAACCAAGCAACATTCCGACCATGTACATCGAAGTGCCAAACGATTGTAGAGATCGTTGGTCACAGATAACGTTAAATTCTTGAACGACATTGCCCGGATAGTGGTCTGCATTTGTTTCATAGACATAACCATATGGACACTTTTCCACTGTGGTGGCAGTGGGGTGTGTGGTTTGTACGGACAGATTGAACACTTGGTCCAGATTCGCACTCGTCCAGTTCAGCTGATATCTGGAACAACCGTAGGTAGCACTACCAGTCAAGTTGTTTGTACCGGACACGGTTGACCAAGGTCCGATGCGTTCAGCCACTTGTGTGAATTGCAGATTATGTGTTACAATATAATCTTCCACGGTTGATTCCATTCGACATCGATATTGTCCGACCGAATTCGCGTACACGGGGAACGTGGACGGAGAAGGTGTGGTCAACATGAGAAACAATGCGACAAGCCATTGCCATAGACCATGTGATCCTACCACTTCTTCCAAAAAGTTGTCCACATTTAAAAACTGCGCAATTTCCTCCTGTTCCTCAGTTGTTGGTTCAGCATCTCTACTCTCGTCGTCAGACATGGTTAGACTACGAACCATATCATTGCAGCGTTAAATAGTATTGTAGGTTTAATCTACCAACACCGCAGTTGCATGTTACAGTACTATCTGGCTTGTTACATTCACGGCAAATCATGCTCAAGGTCATCCACAATGAATGCACCAATCAGCATTCAGAAATATCAGTGCGCCATTAGACAGTACTTTGCGAAATAAAACGATACCAAAGTTTAAAAAACTGCAAAATTACACAATAAAAGGAATATCCTCACAGAATATTCTGAAAATCAATCAAGAGTGAAAATTTGAGGTACATTGTTCGCAGGTTACTTTTACAATAAGTAGTGATTGTCGAACATAAAGTTCCTTTTTGGAGTTGGCTGCATATAGATATACATGTGCACTCATAACTATTCCATCATGATAAAACATTACATCTCGAATCTTGTGTATGTTTTTAAAACCTTTCTCTGGCATGATGCCATTCATGAATATCCGTTAGTAGTATAAATTCGCATCCAAGTCCGGAACGACTTACTATTAAATGCTGTACAATATTCGCTTTTTATGGCAGAGTATTTTTGCCATTACCTATCTACCAGTGATTTACCTTTTCCGAACAGTCCTTTCAGAAACAATACGAATATGATAATATATTTAATGAAGCAATTACTTAACCGGATCACTAAGCAGATTTCAAATTTGATTCAACCTGAGGGAGCTAAGAGCAGATTTACGTCGAGACATGGGAATGTATTTGTATTTGTTTAGACTTTAGCGTAAACACATGTCCGCATTTCAGGCAAAAATTACATATCTGATCAAAAGAAACAAATAATATGAGGAAAACGTTTAACCTCCAAGGTTTTTAAGAAATTCAGAGGAAATGCTCTGTCGGTTTACGAGGATTCTGGCGAGATCGGAAACCGGGGAATTTCTGTAGAGGTTAATATGAGAGGATAATAATCGATATAAAGAACGCGTAAATGAATGAGAGCAACATTTGGATAGATTGCTATTTAAAAGATGAGTGAAGTCAGAGAGGATTCTCTGTGCAAATGTTTCACGTGCGAACAAGTGAATTTCACGTTTTTTTTAGATAGATCATCAGTGGGTATAAAAGACACAAGACTGATGATCGACAGATCTCGAATAAGAGTTTTGAAATCTTTCTTGAATAGATCAGCAAAAACAACCGAGGAGTAATAAAGAAGCACGGAAAAAACACATTGATAACCAAAAGACAAAATGATCTTTCGGTGTTATATTGCCTGTGTCTTCGCAGTTGAGAAGATAATCCACGAAGTTTCCTTACAGATTTGTAAATGTGGGGTGTCCGCTTTAAGTTTGTGTCGATTTTAACTCCGAAATACTTCACGGAATCTACTCTAGTTAGGAGATCTGTGTTTATGACCGAGGTTTGATGGGGTAAATAGATCGAGAGAGGGAGTAACTGCATTCGAAGCAGTCGGATAAATTGAGAAACAGTCCATAACGAACGGAAAATTTGCGGAAATGAGATAGGCTGTTCGAGAAATTTAGAAGGTCCTTAGCTAAAGGGCTACGTCGTCAGCGTATGTAAATAATTGGGCTGGATAACTCGCCAAAAAGTCACTGATGTACGTAAAAAACAAGAACGGAGATAGTGCGGCACCCCTTGACACACCAGAATTGTTCACGAGCGGTTTAGATGTTTTCCTATCGAGTCGAGTAAACTGAATTCGGTTTGTGAAGTTGGCAGTGAGCCATACCAGTAGGTGCTTGGGACGGCCAAATTACTCCTTTTTACGAAGCAGGAGGGACCGTGGAATAGGGTCAAATGCCGATGAAAGCTCTAAGAAAAAATCATTTTACATATTTCGCTGATGCGTCTAAGGATTTGGTGACGTAATAAACGTGGGAGGCGACAGTATTCAAAGTCATCCGAACCCATGTGTAAACACCCTATGGGATTTGTAAAAGCGAAGTCTTTGTAAGTTATATCCCATAATAAAAATTTTAATTTTAATTTGAAAAGTGGACCTGTTTGATTCATACGCAAACTGGAGAGGGTCTTTGGTGGTACTGAAAGAAGCAGGCAAGCGTTTGAGAATGGCACGTACAACCAATTTAAGACCACATGACGCTATAGCAATGGAACGGAAACGCCTGAACAGGGTCCTTGATCTACATGATTTTGGAATAGGAATGATCGTGACGGGGTCTCCAGCAATCAGGAATAGAATATGTGCTAAATTATATGTTGGGGATAAAAGTACAGGCATCCATTAGAGCAAGAGTACCATGCTTTAGAAGGGATGAAAATAGACCGTCGGGGCCTATACCAGAGAATGATTTAATTGTACGGAGGAGTTCGACTATTTCTTCTCTGCAGAACGGAGTAATATTAGCAGCGTCTTCTGGATTCCATGAGACAGGATGTACAAATGCACGATATATACTCCCGGCGTCCGCGGCACATTTATTTGTTCCTGATCTCACTCCATACAGGATCCGAATTCCTTTCCATATATGCCACTTGTTTTGACTGCATAGGATGTGATATCCATAGGATGAGCCAAAAAGTTAAATTTCCTTTTTTATCAATGTAGAAATATAACTGACCATTGATGAGTTCCGGGATTTGCACACATTTTCCTTAAGTATTCCTAATGTTTTGAGTTTCGAAGGGGCAATATAACCATTGGAAATAAATAAGATTTCCAACAACAACAGACATGAGATGGCAAAGATGGAATAGATTGTATCGACAAAAAAACTAAGATTGTTGTTCAAGGAATGCTCAAAGGAGAACCAGGAAGCTGCATGGAGCAGTGATCTTTGAGGGAGACGAATACATTCACGTGATATGTTACGAAGACGGAATTTAATTTTGTTACTTTGCCAAACGAATGAAAGACAGAACGGAAATATATCATAAGCCTTAAAAGGAGTAGACAATGATCGCTGGTTGATACGGGTGCACGTAGATGGAGGGAGAAGAATTCGGGTTGATTTGTTATAATTCTGTGTAAAACGGGGTTAACTCTGCTCAATGAGACGCATAAGTTGGTTAGATCCAAATCAATGAGAGGTTGGGTTGAGGGATGGTTAAAAACACCCTCAATAATATATAGGTTTTCCCCTAGAAATGGCTCAATAAAAAATAAATATAAGTCGGAGAATGTCGAGGTAGTGCTTTGTGTGCAAAACGGAGCAATATCTAGGAATTTCGCGTAACACTGAATAGATATACAATCAATACCTTTACTTGATTATGATTATGAGCAGCTGACTTGCCACAGTACGTAGTGTGGACTTGGGTAATCACACACGAACGTCGCCAACACATTACTGTCACTTTGTCTTTTGTTACGAAGCTTCTGAGGATGCCATACCTTAGTGGTCGAAAAACATTCTTCCTAATGGCCTGCAAAGCTCGACTACTCAAGCCAGCTGGGGCTGTAGAGAGTGAATTTGCAATCCTTATTCTTACCAAAAAAATCTATATAATAAACCTACCCTCACACGGTAGCACTTTCCAACATATTGGACCATTTATTACTTGTCTTCACGTATTTGTGTATACAAACAGCGTGGTGTTCCGCTGTACGCCCGAGTAGTGGTGCAGTGATGCTATCCCGGAAATAAGTGGTGTATGTTCGCACCAAATGAAACGAGCATTGGTAAAATACTTTTACGGAAGAATTGTTCAGAGACCACAATAAAACCGAGTGTATGTCGGGATGCAAAGCAGAGCAAATGTGATGCTCGTGTTTATTTGTAATTTTTTCCATCCTCATTTTTTCTAAGCTCATGTTCAGAGAATGGGTAAATCCAGTCATTTATGATTCAGTCTCCCTTTGGAATTGAAATGAACTCTAATGAAAGAATGTTCGGGGAACTTTTGACAATGTTGATGCTTGAGCATCACAACCGAAGGTATTTTCAGTGAGGGGAGGACATCCGTGTGCAAGTATACGAGTAGAAAACTCTTTTTTGTCGACCTATTTGATGCCTAAGCCCTTCATCAGAATAAATGTGTCGCCTTTGGTTTGCTAAAAAATCCGGATACGTACTGGTTTGGGGAAGAATGTCACTCTCTTTCAGGGGGGAGGGGAAGGGGCGAGTGTGTGTGCAAACTCTTTCAAATAAGGTGATAATTCACATGGTTTGAAACGTCCTCAGTTGGCAAATGAATCATTTCCTCTGATCGAGAGTAAATTGTTGACCTTGAATGATGACAAAAAAGGTAGACGAAACGATAGTTCAAACAAATGAGACGCATCGATAGATGTGGGACAAGAGACAGCACTTGTCTTATCCCCCTGCCCCCTACACAATGCTTAAAAGGGTAAGAGTATTTCCCTTCTGCGAAATGTCTTTAACCTTGAGATGACATTGAGCAAATCAGACCTGGGTGTAACAGCGAAACAGTGTGACATTTTCTGAGAATATGGAAACTCATTGGTTTAAAAAACACGGACCAAGGTCGTAAAACAGCTCCACTACTCATCACAGCAATCCTGAANGAAGTTATGAGTTATGAGGATTTCACCCACGCCCCCATCTATTCTATAGTTTTTTCTGCAGTCATTCTGTGAACAGTGCCTAACAACATGAACAACTGATTGCATGACATTAGAGGAAAAAGCATTTAGTGTCACTAAGAAGTCACTCGATATCACGACATTTAAATCTATTCTTTTAGTCAAGTAAACTGTACAAAGATATTCATCTAAAGTTTGACACAGATTGTCGGTACAGTGATCCGTTAAAAGTAAGGATTGAAATGTTACTTTCAACTGACAGCAAGTTGTGAACTTCGAAAAAATCAAACAACTAAATCTGATAAATACTTGGCTTCCATCCTCACGGAATGCACATGTTTACTTCTGTTCCGTTATTGGAGTGTAGTATTTGCCCCTTTATGAGTGAACACAGGATGTGTTGGAACGCCCCAGAATGCAGGCGTGGTTAACAAAATCCTAGGTAGAAAAACGCTAGCTATCTTGTTTCATGATCATATGAAACGTGAATGTTCGTGTGTGGTTTTTTCCTTTTTTTCTTCAAATGCTATTCGTTCTGGAGAATGACAGGTGACACTAATGTTGGAACAGTGAGCGATTTCCGAAAGAATTGTCATTTCGAGGTTGTGATCAATGAGTATCCTTTATCATACCGACAGTGGGAAAGAATTGTTCAGAAATCACGTCCTGAAACGGGTGCATTTTTATGTATCAGCCGGGCAATGGAACTCACCCACTGATTGCAGTGCAGCTTGCATTTTGTCTCGTTCTGTTCTGTGACTAAACGTATATAACAGTTGATTCTGTTTTTGTCGAAGATTTCGGCCACAAGCGTTTGGGTCATTGGTTTTGCATAAATCCCAGAAAATCAGTCTCTTCAGATTTGCGAAAAACGATACCCATTTGGTGCTTCTAATGTTCGTGAGTTATCACAGTGACCGGGCGTTCCCATCGGTGTCATGGGTCAAATGTGTTCTGCACTGCCAAACACTGTTCGGGGCTCTGTCAGCAAGCGAGTGATTATGTGCCGAGGATTCAAACAGCCAGAGTGGTTTAGATTATGAATGTATGGATTAGCCCATTCGGGTTTTCACAGGCACCAGGCACTGTTGATGTTGTTCTACCGCAGTTAAATGCATTCAAATAGTGGGGAATTAACGGTCCCCCAAGGAATGAACCCCACACCGAACATCATCAACAGTGCATGGTGCCTGTGAAAAACCGAATGGGCTAATCCAAACATTGACCATCTAAATTAGTGGAGCCATTCACACAATGTGGTAACTGTCGACCGTGTAGCTCACGTGTAAGGGTTTTAGGTCCCGACCCGAATGATCGCGGTTCCAGTCCTGACACAGGGACACAAAAGGTACGCACTGCTGACGAGTCCCGAACAGGACAAAACAGCTGTCCAGTGCGCTCTTTGCCGGTTATCACAAACATTTTCACTGCATTTAAATGACTGGTTTACTTTTGCCGACCCATTCAGGGTTTTTTGGCTGAATCATTTGTTACTTCCCCCTCCAACCCCACTCTCCGGATACCGTCCTCACTTCCGTTCGAGATATCCAATATAGTATAGAACTCGCATTGGCTTAAACAACTTCCGAAACAGAAAAAAAGCCACAAAGGATAAAATGCAACTCAGTTGTCTGTTCTCAGTTGGGTCGATGGATTCACCCTGCAGATGAAACCCAAATAGGTGTTAAAAGCTCTCCCGTCTATCCTCACATTACAGGTCACGCTTCAATTACTGAATGAATTTGTTGTATAATTTTCCGTGTTCTCAACGAGTTCCTTAAGCACGACGTGGTAAATCAAACGAAGCGTGTCGGAAGTGAAATAATTTCGTAAAAATAGTAGAACATTCTGAGAATCAGCCGAAAATCAGCTGGGAGAAGAGGTGTAGTTGATACCAATCAGCTAATTTGAAGAAAATGGGTAATGGATATAAGATAGTGGTGAGGTAGCAGGAAGGGAAATATAAAGGAGTCGAAACATGCTATAACCAACCACATAACATAAGATAATTCAAAAATACCCGAGTAAAATCTCCATGGTTGCATCCCAGTGTAAATATCACTACCCGTAATAAAGTGATAGCATCTAGTGGTTTACGAGCGGCGTTGTATTGGCTGGAAGTTCGTTCGAACTGATAGATTAACTCAGAGTTGACTCAAACATAATCCGGGTGCACGTTTACACCATGGAGACCTAATAAAACTCGTCTGGGAGTCTGAGGTTTGTAGCACTTAATATTAGTTTAGACGCATTGGCCAACCCGTCGTGTATCCACGCCATCACACGGACAGTGAGCGGTAGGCTGATGCAAATCCCTGAAGAACGAAATTTTATTCACATTGCAGCCTGTGGACACCCGTAGCGGGGATCAATAAAATAAACTGAGCAATGTCTGAGAATAAAAACCTAAGTCCATAAAAATTAATTTACAGTCGAATCACAAATTCACATGTAGCACCAAACGTTTATCTGATTCAGTTACATATGGAATAGTTACCGTTGAAACAAATCGTTCTGCACTGGACAAACCGTGTAAAATGATCGTCCTACTGATTGCAGTGATCGATCTTAGCCATGTGGTTTTTTTTTCTGTACACGAAACTATGTCAAACAGGTCAACTGAACGATTGATTCATCAAGCCAAGTAACTTGAACAAATTGATTTATTCCCCACGCTCAAAACAATCTGTCCATTCTCATCAATAAAATAAACCCAAGAAGTCGATCCATTATTCCTGGACACTAATATATACCGTGATTAATAACCGTGCAATGATGCATACATAGCTCATGAGTTTATGATATCTCGCATAAATTTTGCATGCCCCCCCCCCTCGTCCATTGTCTCCGTATTTCTGTGTCTCAGAATGACTGGTACTGTACGGTTGCACATTCAACCCCAAGCACGATGTACACATTGCCATGTATTCATTGGTCTTCTTATAAAAAGGTCAAAAAAACGACGTGCTTGTTCAAAAGGGGAAATCAGAGAGTAATGGTCGTCGAAAGACGGAAAACCAAACCGGGAAGATAGTGCTTTCTCTGTCGGAACCACTGCCCATTGTTGGATTACGTGTAAAATTGATTTTTCTGTCTAGTCTATGTCTAGTCTTCAACATCTCTATTTTAGTACGTGCAAATGCCAGTTATTGTTTGCACAAAATCGGGTTTTTTACTGTACTCCTTGGTAATATTTCGGTGAAATTTCACTTTGTTTTGATGAAATGAATTTTAAATTCAAACATTTTCATGGCTGCTTGAATTAGTTGGAATCAGCCGCGCAGTAGTTCGGATTTTGACCTGCAGATGTGTTCTCCCCGAAGAAACAGGAGACCACTGGATACGGTTTCGTGTGCTTGTATGTATTCAGATGTGATATATTTTCAGCATAAAATTCTTGATTTCGAAAGTTATTTTCTGGTAATTGGGTGGCTTAGGCGCACGGTTGTCGTTTTAGCACTGTTAGATAGCCGTTCAAGTCCCGACTAAGATGCAAACATTGTACGCTCTGCTGATAGACGCATTCATGTAAGCACACACATATATTTGTCGCAAATATTATTTGTTTAACTTGTGGGTCATACAAGATCTCCCATACAGTGAAACCCACCTCTCGTGAACAAAACAAAATTATATACAATTCATCTTGTACACATGTAAAGATTTGAATATACACATACGGGGACAGACATTCTCTATCCAAAGAGCTATTTCTGTTTATTAAACAGATCTGCTCGGAACACAGTGTAGCTACAATTTGATTTCATCAGTTTATTGGTTTAGCATAAAATGCCTAACATACGAAGTGCGCATTTGTCTCGCTCAACACTTGAAAAAGTTTACAATTCCACCTGCTAACAAATAATTTAAATTTGAACGATGAATGAGGTGCGAAGAAAACCCTATCACTGTCCAACTTGAAATTTCCGACTCCTATACCTACTTCCGATTCTGAACAATCTGAAAGTAGAACACAAGAAATTAATGTCCAAAGACTATCACTTTTGCTAACCGGAAAGGTATTTGGAGCCAGGGCTAAAATCGACAATAAAAGTGAACTCCCGTCATCTGTTGATGATCAAATGAGGTTTAACCCAAGGGATGATGCGGTATTTTGCGGATTTTTTCGTAGTCCAAATGCGGATCAAAGAACACGTTTCATTCCTATTTTCTTGATCCTAATTGGTTTGTAAAATTTTCCAGAATTCTGTGATTGACATTCTGTTTCAACACGTGAACGAATGCAGGCGGGTCAGTTCATCATGATCATAACAAGGAAACCATGTTGATTGTCTGTCTAACAGGATGAACTTTGAGTTTCAGCTACACCTGTTTGCATTGAGAAGACATTGTGGCAAGACGGAGGGGCCCGAAAAGTAAATAACAATTCGTGTTTTGAAACAGAGATTCGACGTCGGAAGAACTGACAGGTGATTCAACTAAAAGGCAATAATGACACAAGTTCTCGAATTGAATCGCGCAAGAGAGAGAGAGAGAGTAAGCAAGTAAGGTAGACAAGCGTTTGCTTTAGAATATTGACACTC
>UZAN01040423.1:0-18943 GCA_900618425.1 Echinostoma caproni | reverse complement strand
GCATATAGTTTTTAGGTGTGCTTTGATCATACCCCAACCGTGATGACATATATTGATGGTTTACCTTATTAGTATGCACACGCTTCTCTCCCTGTGTATGTGTGCATGTACTCGTTACCCTACCACTGAAAATTCATTTCGGGCCCTCCTCAGCTGATACCAATGAATCATGCATGACCGACGCTTGAGCCATTACTTGAGTCCGTCGCATGATTTTGCCATAGAACAGAATCCATAAACCAAAACTCAAGCGGCTGCAATAGAACACCATTCGATCATGCTAGATCGATATACGCATCAATGTTGAACAAATTCATATCCAATTTGTTCGACACTTGCAGGTTATATTCCAGCTCTCTGACATCACCACAGAAGCAGCTTCAAGTACAGAACAAGCAAAATGATCTTTTTGGCCATATATCCGGAGCGAAATGAGTTATCTCTATCAAACCAACTGCAAATGAAATAACGTAACAAAGGCTGTTGAAATAAACCACATATTTTATGGCAATTATGGAATTTTATAAGAAATTATAAGTTCGAATCTTGGAATGTTTTCAGAAATGCACTTTTCTGAGTATTAAGTCTGAATTAAATAATCTTGATCGCGGAAAACATGTAGTCCCATAAAAACACTTCTACCAACCAAAGCCCGGTGAATTAAGGATATGACGTATGACATTCACAACTGGTTAATACGGACTGGCTTTGAACAATCTTATTATGTGGAATGCGAAGGTATGCAAGTTAAACTGTCAGAATCGATGAGATCAACGAAACACCTTAAAATGACGTTCAGACAACTTGAAACGATACCCGGACATCATGAAATGGTATTCGGACAACTGTGACAGCAAAATTTATGGTGTTCTTATACGAATTTTACTGTTTATACGTTGCCGTAAAAGACCCTCCTTTGATAGTGCTTTTCCGCTAGACTTTTCACAACCAATGAAATATAGTTGCCAGCAAATGCAAAAGAAATCTTTGTAAGGACCGACCAAGAAAACTGCACAGCTGTTTCGTCCTGTTTGGGACTCTTCATTAGTGTGCACATTTTGTAATGACTGTAAGGAGTCGAACGACAAACCTTTGGATTGTAAATTTATACTAGCCAGTAATTTCTTAATGATATCTGAATTATCTAACATTTTCACATTTTCCGGTCGCTGGAGACTTTGGTAATAAACAAACAAAGAACGATCATGGTCGTGTTCTCATTCTTGAAGCTAAGCCGGGGAATGTGAGTGCCCCCATAATTTTTGTGAACCTTCCGGTGTCCGGGTAACGTAGTTTACCAATCAGATTATTCGAAACCAGTTTGCAATAGTCTGTTGTGCATGACACACCTTGGTCGGAATCCACTCGGCTTAAACTGTACAGTGGAACAATGTGATTCCAGTGATAAAGATTATCAAATTCAGAATCCATCGTCTGAGAAATTTTTGTTTAAAATTACACCTATGTACTAACCCAGGACTTTGTTTTAAAATTTCGCAAGTGTCACGTATAATATGGTACAATGTGTTAGCTACCCTGACACTATTTCAGTCGTATTTAGTTTGATATAAATACTTTGTTTCGTTCCAGATATATAGTCATTTAGATTTGCCGCTTCAAATATGGTAACCGAGAAATGGAATACAGTCCACAAGCTGCACGCCAAATGGATGTGAATGTGGATAGCAATGACGCGCATATCGATCTTCCGTGATCTTATAGCGGCAGCATCTGATGAGTATGAACAATTACTCAAGAGTCGATCGTGCATGATCTATTGGCGTCAGCAAAACATCTCCCGATACCATTGTTCAGGTAGGTGGGAACTCACAGATGCGTACACGTACTGATAATGTAAAAAGCAAAGATATGCCATGGGCGGCATGTATGTTCCAGGCAGGTGAAAACACTTCCACCCGTGTTTCAAAAGGTTGAGAAATCGGTGCTGCATGATGATAATTTCTAGGAGGGTTTAGGAGTATGTGAGTTTGCTAGTCCCGATGAGGTCAACGAGCCAGCCTGAAACGATAGTGATCCAACTTGAAACCGTACTGCGGCAACTTGAGATCAAAGAGACATCGTGATATGATACCCTGATGTCTTGATTTTACACTCGGACAATTCGAACTAAAACTGTAATAGTAGTTCTAAAGCAGAAGTAATTGAAAGCCCAATATCTACATCTCCTAAACTCGACAGATGTCGAATTATAACAAACTGCAACATTCTGATAACGTTTGCAATGAAACCTATCCCTCGTCGGTTTTTTCGGTCTTTGGGCAACCCTCTATGTTAAATTGGGTCAGCTACCGTTATGCTCGAGGATCTTTGGATACGCTCATCTGACCAAATGTTGCTCAGGAATACGGTCAGCCAGTCCACTTTGGGTCATATTTAGAGTCACAATGACTAGAAAATTCCAGTTTATAAGGACTGTCATAGACACCAAGAGGGGCTACCGTTGACATTGATGTTGGATGTACGCAACTCACTATATCACTCATGCATCGCGATACGGTTTGGCCAAATTAAAGAGCGCGTGTGAAATTGAGTAGACAAAAACACTCCCCTTAACCGGTCAAAAAGGTCATTCACTAAACGTTATTGCACTGCTTGCCAACGTTCCTATCAGTGAATCGAACAGCGTATCTATGCGTTTAGGCAAAATGTACTAATGTAGTCTCTGGTTTTGCATTGGGTGACACCTAAGTTGCATTTAAAGATCAGATTTATGTTAATCGGACGTTTTGTTGAAGGTGTAAATGCAGGAATCGCTGTTTGCTGAGCTGTCTGTAGCCGAATCCCGAGAGGACCCAATAGAATCATCTAGTGTGTGCCTTACATAAAACTGAGGAATGAAACTACTTTCACAACTGTTCACCAGAACGAAAAATTTCTTTTAACTGCGGATATTGAAAACTTATTTGCGTTTTTAGAAGACTGCCTCCATTATAGGTGAGGCAGCTTGATGCGGCGTTGAGTGACTGAGAAGACAACTTCGAAAGGCTAAGACAAATTCCAATTGCATTAAACCCCGGTCAAATTGAAGGCAAATGCTTCCTGCCCAGCGGTCTGAGTGATAAAAATTGGCAGCTTGCGAACACACTAGAAAAAGAGCGCTGGTCACCTAGAAGTATCTTCCCACTTGATGAATATCCGGAACATCCAATTCTCAAGATAACTCAGTGCAGTTAAAACACTTTCGTCGTGCAAAGACCAAACGAGGCGTGAACTGAAAAGCTGGAAAGTACTGGATAGCTGTTTTTACTTTGTTGTGTCCCATGTTTGAGACAATCTAAATTGTGAAGAAGGCGATATGTATTCCTCTGCCCTTTAAGGATGACAAGTACATCAACTGAGGAACAAAGGCGAAAAACGAAAGTAAACGTGATAGAAGGAGAATGTGAGTTCATTCCACCTAAAAATTCACCCGCAACTCAGTAGCCATTTTGCCTTTGACAAAAAAGATATGGGCCAAACTTGGAGAAGGTGAGCATTTATAAATGGTAATTCCCGAAGAGACTAGCCAACAGCTGGACCAAGTTGAAGAACGAGAACGACCGCCAGATAAGTCGGAATAAAAAGGATCTGTGCGTGATTGTTGAAGATTTTGAGAGCAAAGCGTTCATCAGAATCCGTACGGAGGCTGCACAGTTCGGCGACGAGGAGGTTCATAGGCAGAAGTAAAACGCGGCTGATAACGTCTAGACTACGAAAAAGAGCAATGAAACATTTTTTAAGTAAACCGGGGAAGATAACAGGTGAACAATAGAGAATAACTGGTAAGAAATTGAGAGAAAACAGACATTTTGACAGTAAATTAGTTCCATTAGTGCATATGAAAAGACAAATGTCTTGGTTTGTCGACAGCACCGAGAATAAGGATAAGCCGTCAACAATTATTTCCCATGGCAACACCGAGGTGCCTGACGGAGTCTACTTTAGGAACGGGAGAACAATCAATGTAATAGAGTTCACCGAGACAGGAGAAACTCAAAACATGGCAGATACACTCTAAACATTTAAATAAGTTCAGATGAAGGCCTGATTGCAGACGAAAGTCAAAAATGGCCCACAGGTTATCAGATAAACAGGGCGAGTCAGAAAAATTTGAAATAGCTTTACATAATACAATGTCATCGGTGTACTTAATAAGTATCTCATGTGATAGAAAATATAAATCATTGAGAAAAAATGTTGAATAAACAGAGAAAAAAGAAGGCACCTTGAAGAACTCCTGAGAAGATAAATTCTTGTCCAGTTTGTTCCGTTGAATTCTGTCAGTTAAATTGTCTTTTAACCGGAAAAGAATCAGCTTGGAGTAACCAAACGACTCTAACTTGTGGTAGAGGAAACATCAAGGAATTTGGTCAAACCCACTTGCACGCTAATTAATTTGAACACGAACATCGAAACAAATTACGTTACTCCCGAAGCTCAGTAGTTCTAGGTCTACAAATGAAGATCGCATTTTATAATGCCATAGTTACTGATCCAATTTTTCGCATAGAGCTAGAGGATAGCATGCCAAACTAATATATTTATACATATCAAAAGTGCGATATTAGGTTTGTACAATGTTTGGCATATTTGTGTAATTTGCTTGATGGACACGCTTGGTAGATATTGCGTGGTTTGTAAATGATTATTTTGCGAAGATAATAGCCCATTCGTCAATTTTTGAACAACAATAATGACCGGAGGAAGAGATTATTAAAATTTAACCATTTCAATTTCACATTTTTGTCACAAGTATTACCATGAGGATCTTGGATGGCACCTTACTAATTTCGTCATCACAAAAATTACAAAACAAACAGAAACACGTGATTCTGTTATTGTTACAGTTGACTTTTCTGAAACGCCTTCATCGAATTACACAGAAGCATTCATAAATCAAATATCTACTCCTCTTCTGCACATGAAAGTTCTGTGTTATTGTTTTGTTTAATTATTATTATTTTATAGGGGAGCTCGTTGTGTGTAGATCAGCTGAAGCGTGGGCCTAAAAGCTATGAAGCAGTGGACAGCTGTTTCCATCGGATCGGACCACATCAGCAGTGTGAATGTATTAACCCAACTGGGGACCTCACAAGCGGTCATTGTTTCGTTAACCAATGGAAACTGTAAAATTGTAAAAATGTAAAACTAGCACCTGATCTGCAATGGTGCACAAACCGGAAACGGAAGTGCTGGAACCGGGAACCATATTGATTTGACATTCCTTCGATTTGGCCTCCCTCCTCAATACACTTCCAGATTCGTCCGGTTTGGTCGGCATCTGCATTTCGTTTAATTTACGTGCTAGATGAGGGGTGTCCGTCAATGGTAAGCGATCGGATGTTAACCGTTGATGGACAACACTCGGTTGATCGCTCGTTCATTACGTTTTTATATCATTTGTCTGAATAAAATTACTACACTTAGGGTCACTTGTCTATTCATAAATATACACACTCATGCTTGGTAATCAATAATGAATGTTATTATGAAATCTGGAGAGCGCATTATTTGTTCTTCTGTTTTTTCACTCTTCATTTCACTATGATTGGCCGGGGGAGGGTTAAAACGCTCAAAATTATCTAAAGAAATATCGGCGATTACCACTGTTAC
Source organism: Echinostoma caproni (assembly GCA_900618425.1). NCBI lineage: Eukaryota > Metazoa > Platyhelminthes > Trematoda > Plagiorchiida > Echinostomatidae > Echinostoma > Echinostoma caproni. The sequence continues at coordinate 13,330 of UZAN01040423.1, read as the reverse complement.
ACTATTCTGCTTGACAGAATAACGGCTAACCATGACTCATTGTTTATGTACTTATTTTCGGGTATTTTTGTGCTTTTACTGGTTTGCGCTATTTAGGTTGCATCACTTTGTATTCCCATTGGTTGATTGTGTAACGGTGTTTTTCAAAGGTATTGAAAACTTTAGACTGGATATAAGTTACAATATGTAACACCCTACCAAATCAATTTCGCTACAGTCATGTAACAGTCAGATTCTTTCCGTTGTCTAGTGATAACATCTAGGTTTGGACCTTTAATCTCGTGAACACCGAAGATTTTCCTTCTAAACTGAATCGATTGTGTGATCAAGGTAATCCAACGATGACAATCTTGTAGCAATCACAGAACGCAATTGATACATTGTCCATCACAAATTACCTCAAACGTCCAATTATATTATTATAACAGTCTATTCAGAATGGCTTGATATCCTTGGAAATGTATTAGTCAGACAGCGCGACGGTTTTTATACCATAAGAGCATAATTGTTTGCCTCTGGGAACGTCACACACTTGGCTGTTCATCAAGTAAGGCATAGTTGAAAATATGCGAACTCAAGGTTACCGGACGCCGTTCAATCAGGTAAAACAGTTGACCAATCAATTAACCACATTGTTCCAGGATAACTGGAATGCCTTATTCGCATTCTCAGGGAATCCCTTTAATGGCGTCTTGCTTTCTCAAGTGATATTGGTTTATTTTGATGAAGTAGCACATTTCAAAAAATTCATCGAATCATTCAAATCAAGATTCACTCAGATTTTTGATACCATCCATCACCCGCACTGTGGCAAATTCATTTAGACCACTGCTTGATCATCGTGCTTAGAATATGTCATATTCACTCCTTGACAAACGAATCAATCGCAACACCCTTGATACACTTCAGCTAATGTGCAGCCTAGTCGTTCTACTACTATCAGTAAGTACTTGTGCCTGTATTCGTAGTCAGCATCTCACAACCATCTTGATCATTGGCAACATAAAGCATCTCATTTGATATGATCTAATCCATGCCCCCCCCCCACCCCACCCCCGAAACAACAACGGTCACCATTCGTGAATTACTTCTGTCCTATTCCTCTCTTCCCCCACTCCGTTGGGGAAAAATTGATATAGAGACACCACGGTATCTTTTAGTGACATGTTGGTACCAGCCAATCCGTCTCATGTCTGAAAGTGTGACCTTCCCCCCCCCCTCCGATGTAATTGATTCTCATTCAATATACACCTGTCTTTGTGTCAAATTCTTTTATAGCAACCTGTTCGCTTCCCGTTCAACTCTCGTTTGAGTCAGTTCAATGGGCCCTGTCATCCATCGTGTATTCCGTGTCCCACTAAGACGCATCTGTACATTCATCGCCGACATGCAATCGTACGCATGGACCAAGCAATTGTGATTGATCGGTTAACCCCCTCAAATACGTTGTTTCCTTTGGAGTTTTTCGTAAACTGGTCTGACTGTACCTTGTGAGTAGCTTGACTCGATATCCCGCTCCATTCTCTCATACATTGCCTAGCTACTGAGCCGGATTGCTCATAACTTGAGATGAGGTATACATATTGTTTGTTTATCTGTTTCTCAGCACACCTAGGTTACCGAGCTCGTGTTCTGTTTGCCGTGAGTTGGAGGTTCATTTTCTGTGCATCACTCTAATCCTGGACGTCAATGCGGTACACATGTGTTTAATCCGAGGCATTTGAATTGCATATATTCCCTTATGGGAGCTAAAACGTTTATTTTATTTTGCACGTTAACTCACAGTTACTTATGAGTGGTGTCCACGACAAGTGCTATGTCATATTTATGCCATGTCCTGAGTGCGAGCCTAGTAGTGAATGCAAAAGCCCCGATAGACCCCAATCAAAGTGAAGCTCAGGCATGATACTCCGTGATTATATCGTTAACTTTCCGAGCTGAGGACAGGATCAGAAGTCAAATATAATAATCTGTTGGGTAGTAAGCGAAAAGTAAGTTACCAAAGGTCCAGTAAGGCAAAAACCAAATCAAATAATGAATTGATGAATCCGGATACACTTTTTGTATGTTCTCATGTGAACGAAAATAAATTAAATGTCAACGCAATTATTCGAAAATAATCCGAGCTGTGATCATTGTATTCAGCAAAGAAAAGGAAGAGTAATTTTAAATGTAGTTTAATATTATGAGCAATTCACGAAGAAGATTGCATACAACATATACAACAACGAACTGAATTTGATTGGGTGACCATAGTGACCACAATTGTTTGACAGAAATAAGCAAATGTAACTTTGATTTCGTAATTTTTTTAATCAGTTGCGTTCCCAATAAACAGGATTTTGTAAACAGAGTGCTCTTCCCCTCGGTTTTGTTTTTCGCGTTGTCTTTATTGTTTCGGTTGATTTACGTTTGATCAGTCCGCTCGGTACCCGGTCGGTGAGTCCTTTTCTACAACCGCAGTTCTGTCTTAACCACACACGTAGAGCATATTCATCCGAATCGCTGTGAAATCCATTTGAATAAAACGGATAACACAATATATCATCATCAATAAAATCAATAACAACATTTGGGGAAATAAACTAAAGTATTACAGGAAAACTTTCTTAACTTATTTTCTTTTTATAAAACTCGAGATCGTAAACATCAATAGAGTTTGACTACTCATTATTTTAGCTCCATTGTCGGCCATTAGTTGAGCGCTCACAAATGGGGATTTTCATTTACTGTTTTGCCATCTGGGTCTGGTGAATAATCATACTTTCAAGAAAGATTGATTCTGGTTATCCATTCCTTTGAATTTATCGCCCAAGGAATACTTCCTGTTATGATGGCCCTCAAATAGCTTTGAACTGGGGATGCAGTCGTTTATGGGGCTCATCAAAACCTCTGGATGAGGAGTCAAAAACCGTACCCCTAAGTTGCATAACCAATGGTCACGACCACGTTGCATGAACATTTTTTCCGTGTGAAACAGCTGTTTGATGCTCTTTTCTGACCATCACCCGAATAATTTACCTGTTACACTATCAAAAACACTGTGGAGAGACGAGGCATATGCGGTAAGATAAATGAATAAACATGTAAACTCGCAAAGATAATACATGAGAATTATGCATAGGCATAACATGGTTTTCTGATTCTGCTGTTTGAACCGTAGTTTTGGTCTCTGTTATGGTGTGTATTGGAATGAAACTTAAATGTTTTGTGTCGTTTGATTCGGATTTTACTCCAACCAAACATATCTGGGTGTTATGAGAACCACGTATCTGGAACTGTGGTTCAATTCACTGATTTCCTTTTCCAGCGTGACTTTCCAATGGTCTTTCGGGAGAGTTCTTGGCACAAAATTTTAGCTTCTTTGTCGGCGAACTGCATATACACACACATCTTGTCATTCACATATATACACGTTGTTGTAGGAATTGTATTCTTTTGACCCATTTTAAAAGCAGATCGTTTCAAATTTGACCACAAAAACGTAATTACCACTGGTGGTTCTAAGGCCGAATTCATTATTCTGTCGAAACGTTAACGTGATTCAGCTGAAATAGCATTTGGTACAGAAGCCTCTTGCGTCTCCCACCCGGACCCATTGCAAGGTTAAATTGCTGTCAAATAAAACGATTCTTAAAATCCGACAGGTACCCAACTCACTGATGCGTTTATACCTCCCGTCTTTTCGTCCGAAATACTATCCTTCAAGAATACATCCCAAACCCGGATTACAGTGCTACTACTCCAGGCTTCGTTTGAATCACAAACACATTCAGGCTATAGTGTGACCGATTGATTTGCTCGATTCTCCATGTGGTACTGCTAGGTTCAAATATTGCCACCAGTTGGTTCTGTTCTATCGTGGGAAAGTCACACGTACGTGTATCTCGCCACAAAATTTCTCAGGTAATATACACCGTGAACGTCAAATAATCCACAAGAATGGGGTTTGACAATATGGCAAACAGTGTGGGAACTTCATGTTTATTCACCGCAGGTGCTCTATTTGTTGTGAACTTGATTCATTTTGCCCCACTGTAACATCTGTAGATCTTTTTAAGATCCGGAAAAGATATCATAGAGATTTGTGCCATTTTTGGCAACACACGTCTTAGAATTATTTGCGAGATTATTTTCTGATCAGTTGTTTTTTGGCCCCTGCTGCTCATGAGTGCTTATGTTGAGACAGAATTGTTTTCATTAAATTAAAATAGTTACCAGCATATACCTAAACGCGGTTGCACCACTCAAGCTTAGTATATCAAACCACGTCATACTTAGCACAAGAGCAGTAACAAATCTGGTGGCTCTTTGCTGGTGGATTTAGTTGTTCAGAGGCATAGTTTTGCCTTGCTGGAATTTCGTGCGAAATGTTGGTTTTCAGAACACAAAATGGCTATCAAACTCGCCTTCAATGTTTTATAACCACACCAATACAGCACTATAAATATATATGATTAATTACAACAATAATTTATGTAAGCAATTTAGCTACCGAGACCAGACTGTAAACGAATGTCCCGTCTTGAAGCATCCGAACAAGTGATAAGTGACTCTTAACAAGACCCGCATTCATAATTTAGAACATGTATGATCCAAATTTCATAATATGAAAATTACTTTTACGTTTCCCCTCGGAAATCCCTACCTTTAATCAATCATATATCTTATGTTTTAATGTTAAGGTTACAAAACACTAGAAACAAACTTATTTGTGGCGCTTGTGTTCTCTGCAACACTGTTAACCTTAGAATGAATGGAATTTCAATCGGTTTGTTGTGAAAACAAGAACCGCTTGACAAATCAAAGGCTGCCAGTGAAAAAAAAACAAATTGAGATTGCCGCGATTTTTTAAAACACGAGCAACACGAGAACAACCTCACCTGATTTAAGAACACCACTTCCGGTCATGGATTTGGACGTTGGGTTACCACTTGCCATTCATTTTTCCAGTGCCCAATTAAAAATTTGCCATATGAATGCAGTGCTGCTTCTTTACACAGTGTCGTATTATTTCGAGGATCGGTCACCCACACATGCAAACTATGATCACCCTGGTCCCCAGATTCTTTTGTGCCCCTGAATTTCTAAAAGGGCTGCAATTTATTTGAGCTAACACCATGAATTGGTCGGACAACGACGCACCGACAGAAAAAAGGCCACCAGCTTATGTGCAAGGAACAGGTGGTAGGTCCTTTCTTTTCGACAGATGTCGTGTGTTGCAATCGTATAAGCATGTGGTAAAACTATGAGCCATTCGTGTGTTCCGCGTAAAGGCATTACACACATTTGACAAAATCCGGTGTTGATGGATATCTTGGAACTCCGCCTATAGCGAGTGTAGGCTGGTGTGAGCTGTCTCAGGTCAATGCGATAGCTGAGGGGGAAGTGTTGAAAAAGCCCCATATTCGCGTTGAACCCAACAGATGACAAAGCCGCGGGTTTCACTTCATCCACACGCACTGTAGTTTTGTCATTATAGTAGTGCTTAAAACTACCCGCGTCCGTCAGGATGGAATAAATGACCGATAATGTGTTCCTGAGTCGCGGTGACAAAATAAATAATTGGGAAACGGAGGTTTCGGTTTTTTCTGTAGATGATGGTCTCGCTACTCATTGGACAGCGAACTCGAGTCCACCTCGTTTTTGAAAAGGCGGAGGGGGGAACAGCAATAAATTTTATGCGGAACATGGAATATTTTCATCAAATGTGCCTAGTACGATTTGTTTATCAGCAGTTGTTGGCCGGTAACCAGAATGTTTCTGCCACACGAGAAAACGTTGAAGGTGGTTCGTATGACGGGACACAGCGGTTTTTGCGCTTGTCAAGCCTGGCTGAGAAAAGTATACTCGATGCCATAAAAATGCTGACGGGATCTCGGTAATTTTCAGTGAAGGCCTACCCCATTTGGCTAAAACTTGTTCCCGAACGTTCTGCAAAATTAAGGTGATCTGCTGTACATTTTGAGTGTGACGAGACTGGCCTTTGTTTCAGAGCCACCACAACATGTTTCAGGCTTCAGAAAACTAAAACGAATTGTGTGTGTGTGTGTGTGTGTGTGTGTGTACGTTCCTAGAGGACGACAACCGGAGAAGCAGTTAACAATGGATTCATTGTTTATCAAATAAACTGGCACCCGAAGTTCTCTTTTATATCTAATTTTAAAGGTGTACCAGAACAATAAGATCACATGAGCTATTCAGAAGGTAGTTAGATGCTGACGCCTCTTCTTGCATTTGTGTGAATCGGGCTTTGTGCTATTTTGCAAACGTGCCTTTCAGCGAAAAAAGTTTATTCAGACTCGAAGATGATCGTTTCATGTACTTAGTATTTCACATGGCTCGATACAGAATGGAAATTGTGTTGTTGTTCTAGATCTGATTACATCATCACACGATTTAGACTCTTTAATAGTCATCTTGCTATTATCCGACTAAACCTTGATTGAGTGAAGATCACATTAAACACAAAGGTAAGAACTGGATTTCTGGAGGCAGGTTGTGGTGATCCTAGCCTACGGGATAACACCAGCCCCTGGGTCGCACGTTACAGGTTTTGCACAGCAGTGTTGAGTCAACCGTCCCAGATGACGCCAGCCAAGCGACAAGAGTTTCACTTTCTGGACAGCGAACCACAGGCCAATCGTTCCAACCGATCAGAAGCCGTGTGGTTTAGTCAAAAACTGTATGATATCAAGAATACAAGCATGCGATTGGTGAATACATGTATAACCAATGGACTTCCTTTGTGCATATCATTTAATCCCCTTGATTTCTTTCAATAAACTAATTGCTACCTCTGTGACCGTTATCTTGGGTTTCGAGGACAGTCGATACCAGCGTGTAAGTGCTAGTGCTATTTAGTCTTTCCCTGGAGTTCGTGATTTGTAATTGGTAATCCGTGCCTACGTAACTACTACACAAGCCTATTAGAGGAGCGATTCTAACTACCTTTACCCATAATGCTTTTGACTGATGCCAATTCTTCACCGATGTATCTATAATGTGTGATTGGCATACACTTGCCGATCGTTACTTTTGAACATCGTTTGTCTTGCACCATTAGCTCTGGATTAGTTTCAAAGTTATCCCGATGCTAAGTAACTCAAACGAACAAAGTGCTCACATTACCACCAAATATTTTAGATGTGGTGAGGGCCGCCACAATTCTATGAATTTTGATCTGCTGAACTCTTTTCTCCCTCGAGTTGTTGCTGGTTTCGTCGCATAATCAGCATTATCATGGAATACTCGCAACTTGAAGTAACTTATGGAAGATTAATGACAATTGTGTACGGATCTTTGGAGATTGTTTACCTAAATTTCACTAGAAATTTTGCTTTAAATTTTCGCCTGAATTAATTTTGTCTCATGATGCGCTTTTATTGCGCGAATCGGGGAAGTAAAACTGAAAATACGAGTAGCAGCCAACAGTTTTACTTTGTGATAATGAAGTAGATTTAGGGTATTGCACAAATTTCCGAGTGATATTGACTTTTCTCTACAAAAATGAAACATTATCATGATAAAAATAGGTGGTAAAGATCTAAGCAAATCATTACTAGAAATAGTTTACTAAGGTAGAGGTAATGTGCACAAAATACATTCACGTTCGTGTTACGGTTTTGCGATCTGCAAAATTCGTGTGAATCTGTGTTATAAATAAGCCCAATGATACCAGAAATTGGATAAGCGCAGAAAGACAGTTTCCATCAATCAAACTGTCTGTCAGATTGTAGATTTGCGAGTTCCGCACACAATGTGATCATAGTTGTATTTTTGTTCGCCGTCTAGTCATCTTTTGTGAGTCGCTGTTTTAATTACACACCTTAGAACGGCGGGTAAGTCAGGTAATGAAGTTTCCGCATCCAGTAGCTTGATGAATGAACCAACAACTTGAAACCAGAAATTTACATTACTGAACTACACAAGGTCCCTCTAGGATAGGTCTGATATACATCCTGTGGACAGCAAAATTAATCAAATTAAGATTCGAACCCGGACACATAGAGATCAAGGTACGTCAGTTTCACTTGATATTTCCAGACACAGAATATTGTAATCCATATATTTCTACATGTATAAAATGATTAACAACATGGTTTAAACATGACTCACAATCAGTGTATCATTCCAGTTCCATGTGAATTGAAATCCTCTATGAACGAGAGGAACTGATCAAATATCTCTCAATTTTTATCGCATGGAAACAGCGATTTCGGAACAGTTCATTTATGAACGTTCTCATTGATCACTTATCCCAACAGTATCACCATGTCGTCCCTTTTGACAGCTGGTACACATCCGGTCTGTAAATCAAAATGTTTTGGCTGAGAACCCAGTGGATCACATTATTTGAAGGAATGTGTCACGTGTGTGTGCATCCTGTTGTGTAATTATGTGCAGTCCTCCAGTGTCAATTTTTTCCATATTGAGCCATGCAATCTCGGCTGACTGAGTTCATTCTTGATAAGAAAACGGAAGAACACCGATCGCACCGGATTCGTTTCTGCTTACTTTCCCTTTATTATCATTTCATCAGTAAAATACACTAGAATATTTGTTTTGGTACGTCACAGGTTAAGAAAATCAATGTGACTATTCCTTTTCCCGTTTTTCCCTAAGGTCATTGATGGACGTGCGTGTCGGGTTGATTGATGAACAGATCAAGAAACACCGGGCACAGTGGTTTGTGTTTTCGGACCTTGAGCTGCTTCTCACATTAAGGCGATTGGACTCTTGATAACCAACCACTTAGCATTTCACCATAATTATTAGGGAGCTTTCCGACAACTCAAAATCCGTTGGGTTTCGAATTTGTCGCGTACAGCCGGGATGATTAGTATTCACTTAACGAATCCTAATCTATATCTGGGGGGAACAACGATCTGAGTATTCCTAATTCTATGAGTGAGGGATGCTTGTGTTGGGCGCAATTATGACGCCGATCGATTACGGAACTACTCAAATCAGTAAATTCGTGAACTATGATATCCTTCCTCTTATCATGGATGGCCGTTTCTCCCGGTTCCTCTAAATAAGTCACGAAAGTTTTCGATTGACCTGGCATCTTTATATTGCTGCCATCAATATACATGATTGTATAAACTGAAAAATTGAACATATATTTGCCCACAATGACTGTTTTTGGAGGAACACAACATGGTTTTCGAGCGTCACCGACAACAGTTGCATGTATCTGGACTTCACGATTCCATGCCAGTAACTCATTTCACTTCACTAATACATGTGAGCCTTGCGGTTTGGTATTCCTGTCAGTTTAGTGCGCATAATATTTCTGTCGTGCGGATGCCTTTCATTTTCTGTGAAGACAATTACACAAAGGAACCTGCTGATGCAGTTCGAGTGTTTCTCTGACCGTCAAACAGTTTATCTCTTACCAGTTAAGAAAGAAAACTGAGCGATTCATCTGCAGGAATGAAAGCTCGTGAGAAAAAATAGAGAGACACGGAATTGAGTGGTGATTCGGAAATCGGCGAGTGATGTACTGCAGTGGTAGTTTGTAGAACCGCACGCAATCAGGATAAAACTGTATGGGATTGCGTCCCGTAAAGGATCCTTGGTTATAAGTGCTGACCTGACGGGAACCTCTGTCCAGTGTGTTTTATCGATCATCACAGGGGACTACATCAACAACTCACAAGTATGAATTGCATGAGGAGGGATCAACGAACTTCTAAACAGTGAGACCCACTCACTAAGTTTGAACACAAACCTGGATGTATGTAAATTCCTATTAGCTAAATCATATAAATGTTCAACTAAGTATGGTGAATTACTTGCAGACCGAATGAAACAATGAATTCGTCCTCGCCTAACAAACCAGCTTTATTGTTTCTTACGAAGAAATGTCAGTTCACACCGTTTCCGCCTTCTCAATATCGGGAAACCAAAGTTGCACTTGAATTATGACTTGATCTACACAAACCAATGCATGTCCTTGAACTTATAATGTCATTCACGCTTCCCGGGAAAACAAACAGTATGTTTGACGCAATTTTGAGTGAAAACCCTATTTCAGCTCGTTGTAATAGATTGTGTATGTATGTGGTGATGTGCCAAGTAGCGGTAAACTATCTTTTCAAATGGATATCAGATTGGATGTCATCTTATCAGACGGGTTCTTGTAGAAAAAGCAACATGTCATATAGCAATGATTGATGGTTTGGTAACGATCGAGCAACTGACAAAATTATTCTGCTTGTAGGTTCATCACACTTTCCGCAAACAACTTCACACATTATAACCATTATTTCACCAGGCGAAATGATCCAAAATGTAAGGGGCTCATCTACGAATATCCGTTTTGTGAAAGAGACTTTAACCGCAATCAAGTGCATAAATACACCATCTCCTTCCATAACAAAACTGAAAATAACCACTCATAAAAGGGACACCCATTTCCCTTTCTCGAAGTTGACGGCTACTATTTTCGCATAAACTCCTGTTTTTCGTACATAGTGGTTATATCTTATTTACTGTTGAAGAAGCACGTTCATTGATTATTTAGTTCTAAAGAGTGTTTTAATTATTCACATTTAACTCACGGTTACTTGTGAGTAGTGGTCTGGGATAAATTGATATTGATTGATTTGATCTGACTGTCCTTCAGACTTCACCTTCACGCACAAACCTTAGGCGGGCCATTAATTATACTGAGTAGACGAAGGAAAATGAATTAAATGTCGACCTCCATAGACCACGTTAGTTGGGGTGAATGATATTCGACGAGGTAGGTAATGGATGGAAAATAGTTTAGAGCAGTCAAAATAAAATCCGTCATGTGGGGTACGAATGGCGTAACCAGGAGGCTCATTCACACAGGTCGCTCTCGGTTCCCTGGATGAGGACCTCGGGATCATCGTAACCGGTGGTTAGCGATACTGAGCCAGATGGCTGTGTCGCAAACAGTTTCACTCTTGCATCTACTGCTGTCAACATTTCAATATTCCTTCTGCTCCTTTATCCGAACTGGCCGCCTCAAAACAGCAACCGAGACTGTCACACAGAGGCCAATGGTTAAAAATTGTAAAAACCGAAAATGATTCGTATATTTTCGAGAAAAATATCAATATTTAGACCGGATCAAATGTTATTCCTCGTTTGGGTTATAGTCATTACCGTCGGTTTGTCCCGTCGAGTGTATTGTATCTCCTCGCCGTCCTCCCCAAGCCATTAAAAGCGGTCAATCTGTGCTAACACGAACTGATCGACCAAGAATCAAACCGTAACCGCGGGTTCGAATCCCCTCTCCCGGGACTTGATAGATACACACTGTTAGCAATCACTACCGCGGATGAGGTGGTTGATTACCATTGGACGATCTAAACATTGTGAAGTGATTTACTATACAGTGTGAATGTGTCGCACTAATCACTAGAAAACCATGTAATCGTTACACTAATTTCATCATCATCAACAGCGCACATCCCACGAGCTCGTGAACGCTCCGAACCCGGATACGCGTGATTGCAAATCCTGTACGCTATTGTCAGACGGATAATCCCACATCTACTGGTTTCATGGTATCGCTCTTGTCTGCTATCCACTAAATTGGATTCTACTCAATGCTGCACCTGTGGTTCTCAGCTGTTAATTGACATGTACGGTTGGCATACTGCACACAAACAGCAAGACGTATATGTGCCACGATCAGCATTTTCTCATGGATTCATCAGATAAATTGATCAGTAAACTGTTTCGCCACGCCTCTCATCAAATTTTGGTTTCCAACTAACTGCGATTAGGAATGCCTAATAATGGTGTTTTGGCTCTCATGATTCAAACAATGAGAAGTTTTCGAGAGCAGGCCCTATATCGTAACTGAACACTGATTGATTCCGTCAGATACTTGTGAACTCTGAACAGAAGAGTGTCGATGTTCGTTCCAGACAGTTAACCGATGGATATCGTAAATGAACCAGGCAAAATCTAATTGTAGTGATGGAAGTGGTGTAAAATGACATTTCCAAAGTTATCAGGTGCACCTAAACATCTCGTTGAAATAAACCAATGATGTATTGCAGCTAAAATTGTTTAATAGACAAAGATCATATGATATTAGAAGGAATATTCGTTACACTCTTGGAGCAAAGATCTTTGAAAACATACCTCATTAGATTTTCTCAAGTACTGCAGCGCTGTTTTGAGTAACAGTGATTGTGGAGTGCTACAAGGATGGTTAGGATGATGAAGTATATGCAAAGATCATTTCGCATGGAATTCGACAGTATTGAGATAAATACAGTCCGAGGGTTTTTAGCCGTCTGATGTAAATCTTGGATTACAAACCTTTGACCATTTTAGTTGGTGTTCTCTGGAGACTTTCCAGCGCTTTTTGGTCACAACTTAGCCATGGATTCCAAACGTACACTGGATACTCGCAATGTGCTCTAATATAAGCTGAAAACAAACCAGGTAATAGGTCTGTTTCAGATTGTCCGAAAACACATTTGAGTATTACAACTCGCTTGAAGATCGTTGATGATGCTATAAAAAATTGTGTAGAACATCCTAGAACTTCTCGAACGGTTGACTCAAACTGGTAAAGCCCAATGTCTAGGAAATCCCTCAATCCAGTCAAGGAGCAGAACTAGAACAACTTAGTCATGGAGCTTTCGCAACAGTATCTGTTGATTTGCTCTGTAAAAGACCTTGGAGAAGTCCAAGCAGACTATGTCTACTGCCTTCCCTGCGTCAACGGCTCCTGTCCACTCATCTCACGCAAGTAGCAGATTTGTGGCGCACGAACATTTTCATTGAAATCCTTGTTAAGCTAGAGACGGAATGTGATCCTTGTCGAAATATTCCATCAGAGAATCAGCAAAAATTGATTCCATTATTTTTCTAGCACAGGAGGAAGTGTAATATAACGGTAGTTCGCGGGATAACTTTGGTAGCCACCCTAGCAAATGGGTGAAACGATACCTTGTTTCCAGTACTGAGTAATCGGAGTTTGGGACTGGATGTATTCTTCCCCGCCAACATTCACCTTTTCAGTCTTGAATGAGAAAGGGACACATGGCAAGAGGAATGAAATCTACGATCTGACACTGTCACCTGCAGTATCTGGGGATAATGCTCATATGCGCCGACAATGCTTCGGCGAACACTTCATCAAACCGTGCTTTCGGCTGGTACAAACATGGCAGTGGAACCAATCAAGTTCAGCATCCCCCAGTAACGGCATTTCACATTTCTGTTTTAAGCTGGATTGATTTGCTTATAAAAGGGCTTTGCAATGGAAATCAATTGGAAGAAAAGATAGCTACCCTGAGCTCCCAGATCCCTCCATCGAGCCCAATCCAAC
>UZAN01040422.1:57786-69167 GCA_900618425.1 Echinostoma caproni | reverse complement strand
TCGCGCAAATTTAGTTCTAGCCCATACGTGAGTGCATACGCACGCATGCACTTACGCATGCACGCATGCACGAATGGAATCAGATGAAAAGGTTATGGTGTGCGAGTGAATAAAATTGTTGTAAACTTGTTGTGAACAGTACCGTTGCTCACCCATCGAATGTGCACACACACTGCCAGTATCCCGCTAGCATCTCAACAGTCTGAAAGGTGTATCTGGCTCAATGTATTACCGAACGACTCTATCTGTCGTACGCCATCTCACGTCAGACAAATTGTGAAGCCGTCTAACGGAGTCAGCATACTTCACAATGAAACTAACGCGTTGTTTTTCAGGATTCTATTCGCTAGATATATGGTAAAGGGGAAAAAATTGCTTGTGAAAAAGGAATACATTAAAAGCCCACCACACACATCTGTCACAGTTGTAAAAGCGTAGCCCGAGGACTCTTACAACGGTTCATTTTATGGAAGACTTAACAGTACAGTATATTGTATCTGAAGTTGTCATCGTATTGCATTCCGTGTGTAGTTTTCCTGCCATCTGGCCACAGAAGTCACCCTCAGTCACTTTAAGCAAAAGTCAAGGTGTTTCTGTGTGTGTGTGTGTGTGTGTGTGTGTGTGTGTGTGTGTGTGAAAGAGTGTGCAACAGTGTATTTTCCGATATCCGGTGTTTCGCATAGAGTGCTTCACACGCGTTTCACAATAATCGTACCCTCATTTTCCCGTGATATGTTACATTACACTTACATGTACTTATCTCAGCAAAAAATCAACAATTCATACGAAAACCGGTTGTTGAGATGAGCGAAATATTAGGCAGTTTTGTTCATTCTCTCTCTCTCTCTCACACACACATGGACAGCCTTCCCCCCTTTACACCCCCGCGAGAACCACGTCGAGCATGTACCGTTCCGTTGGCCTTTGTTACCACAGCATGGACAAAGCTGACTGATGATCAGTCGGAGACAGCTAAATGAGTTGTAAAGTGATTATATTTTTGTTCATACGTATATGTGTACCATCATTTTAGTGCGAAAACAGCATTTGAAGGATGTTTCAAGTCTGAAACATCTGGTCTCCTTTGTCCAATTCGTTAGAACAGAGAAGAAAATTACTACGAGATGTCAGCATTTATGAAAAATCTCCTCAGGGAATGAAACGTAAACCAGTCTGCAGCTTAGGCAATAGAATTGCTAAAATAACTGAAGCCATTCAATGGGCAACAACGTAAATTCCAGGCTCGGTATTCTGCGTGACGATGTTTACCGAAGTCACCTAATCCCCTTTTGTGTGAATGAAACTAAAATAATCAGGGAACTGATTTTGGAGTTGATTTCCCCTTTCCGCCTACCCTCCCCCAAAAAAATCTGACTTTTGTCCGCTTAATGACTGTAGTTGCCAAGACTTTCTTGTTTGAAACAAATGCACACTTACCCGTAATAAAACACTATTGTAAGGGAGCTTTTACATGGATGGAGCAGAAATGCACTCTTTTTGTCATCTTGATATCTACGTGATCCTAGTAAAAACTCATCAGAATGGCAAACACCAATTACCGATTGAGAGTCACTTCCGACTGAGGGAAATGTTGTCTATGTTGAATTCCATCTGAAACGAACAGATCACCACAAAATACTCGCACGAGATCTATGAATAGTTCACTCAATGTGTTTGACAACATTTTGTATAGTGCTTGTTTTCCAAACTGTGTAGTCTCGGACCCCTTAGCTCGCTAGCGAAGTAGAACAACCGCACACAGGGTATCATAGGTTTATCATGACTCGTTTGCAATCAGTTGTTTCAAGTGTCTGATCAATAGAGCAGCAATGGAACTAATAGCCAATCAGGATTGGGCCCATGTCGGCCGGCGGTATTGGTATGAACAAGTGCGTGAGGTTGATCCATCTGAATAAATGTCAATTGATAACATCTGTGGAACGAGCAAATTAACGATGCGCAGGTTGGCGGAGCGTATGCACTTAAGCTGCAGGCGCGTATGCAACACTCTGAATACTGAAAACACGTATGGGCCGATCTTATCTTAGTGCATACTATTAGACCACCTACTAACCAGCAATCATATCTGGTCAAGCTTCGGGTACAGGTTCCCAGACATGGCTACACGTTACTATGTCTATAGTTCACTAGTGTGCCAAACTTCCTGCCATATTTTACAGCTATGTGATCGATTATTGGTCGTCGACTGAAAGTGTTGCTCGTTCTTTTTCAAATGGATCTCAGTCAGAGACTCTCACGTCTATTTGGATCTTCGAGCAGAATTGGGGCAAATGATGAGTAAAATTCAACTGATGCCCATTACTGAGGCACTCGTCAACATACACAAACCAAACAAGATTCACTCACGATCCACGGTGAGGAAATTCAGTTCGAGTGAAGTCCTTTTCATCACGTGACAAACATATGCAATCCTCGAAAACGTGAGTACTGACAACTCAGAAAATGCCCTACCACGACCATAAACAACTGTGGAGAAATATCGATGGATTTAAATTGAGAAAGGGTGAGGGTGCGAATGTGGAAAATAAAGGAGATAAAACATTATACTGAAACTATAACTCCGATACGGCGATGACACATTCGTCATGTGGAACAAGTCAAGGCTAGAAAGAACACAACTTCTTCAGTAACACATTCAATGGAATCACATTCATAATGGAGACGGAGAACGGTGCCCAACTGGTATTTGTGGACATCTTGATCATCAGAACGTCATCGAGAAAATTGGAGACAACGGTCTACTGCAAAGCAACACATAAGGATCAACTGTTAAGTTTTAATATTATTCACCCACACAGCCACAAAAGATGCCGTGTTAGGACCCTGTTCGGAATGCAGTACAGCACCGATATACGCAAGAAGAAAGACACCTGTTCAAATTAGTTGCTCGCAAATGGCTTCACTCAAAGAACTCTGATTCATAGAAGGAAATAAACGTCAGACGGAGAGTCAGGAATAAGAATAGGTTTGCCATGCATCAAAGACATTTTGGAAATGACAGCAAGACTGTTCAGATCATACGGAATCCAAGTAACCCAGAAATTGATTGCCTATCTGCGGGGAATTCCTTCAAAACCAAAGGAAAAACAATGAATAAAAACAAAGGCAATGTTATCCACAAAATAAATTGAAACGACTGCCCAAAATATTATATGGGACAAACTAGAAGAACACTATCAAAAAACATCAGCGAACATCTATTGGCAGTCAAGAGAAATGACCCGCTACCTCTGACTTCCCGCTACGAAGATGATGAGGGACATCAATATAACTTTGAATCAACGAAAGCCATCGANCCATCGATCAAGTCCGGTCAAAACACACAACAGAATTACTCGAGGCCGAACACTGGTCAGTGAAATCAGTAAACAGACATACGGAATTGGATCCTGTGTATATGGCAATGCAACTCAAAGATCAGATTACGCAACAGAGGGTCATGTTGTGCGGGACCTGAGAACCGACCAAAAGAAGCTTGATACTCTAAATTGATTGAGCCATTCGCAAAAGGTGATGACCATCGGCCGTGTAGCTCAGGGGTAAGGGTTTGAAGTCCCGACCGGACTGATCGCTGTTNGTTCGAATCCTGACAGGGACACAAAAAATACGCACTGCTGACGAGTCCCAAACAGGCCGAAACAGCTGTCCAGTGCTCTTTGTTGGTTATCGCAAACATTTCCATCGCATTTGAATGCATTATCTCGTGGGGGATCAACAATCTCCCAAGGAGTGAAACCCACACTCAAGACCATCACGAGTGCTTGGTGCCTCTGAACAATCGAATAGGCTAATCCAAGCTTGATACTCTAAAGAGTCCATCTTCGTTCATCCTGGTGACCACATAGTTTTCCATGTAGTTGCTCTCAGTCGCTTTCAGCTGTTTCACTTTATTGTCGTCAGAAAGTTGGCCTGACGTGAAGCTGAGCAGTTAATCTCGATGGTGAATGTTTGGATTGGCCAATTCGGTTTATGACAGGCACCAGGCACTGTTGATGATATTGGATGTGGATTTCACACCTTGGGAGATCGTTAATTACCCACTGGTTGGATGTATTTAAATGCGATGGAAACATCATCAACAATGCCTGGTGCCTGTGAAAAACCGAATGGGCTAATCCAAACATTTACCATCTAAATTGATTGAACCGTTCGCACAAGATGATAATCGTCGATCGTGTAGCTCAAGGGTAAGGGTTTCCGGTCCCAGGGAAACAAAAGGTATGCACTGCTGACGAGTCCAAAACAGGATGAAACAGGATGTCCGGTGCTTTTTGTTGGTTATCAGAAACATTTCCGTCGCATTTGAATGTATTCATGATTTCATTCACAAATCGCGCATATTGTCGTCCAAGCACACGTTATTCTTCTTTGAAAGATCAGTACATTTTGTTGTTTTGTATCTTAGCTTCTTTTTTGCCAACAACCAGCAGCGGTGACCCAGAGTAAACGTCATCAAATTATCACCCCGGTCGACGTGTGTTCGAATCACACCATCACCATCGCTTGGCTTTCCCCGTTGGCTGATGAATGACAGTAGCCCTTACTTTGAATGAAAGGACAAATTAATTCCGGTACTCAATCGATAATCGAACAATCCTCACATCTCTTTTAGAATAATATTCATTGTTGACATAAAAGATATCTGGGATGAAATTTCTCCAACCTGCTATTTTTGGAAGTGGTTACTATACAAGCGATACCATGGCAACATGAGTTGCATAGTTCCGGGCCCTCAAAGAACAATAATGGGACAGTTCTGGCCGTATAAATATATGAATGTGCATCATCTTAAATGTTTCGATTAAAAAAAAACCGTGTATCTACACAGGAACACAGAAGCCAAAAAAGTAACAGATTTCAGGTCGTTGTAGTGAATCAAACTTGCTATATTATTATCACAATCAGAAGCACATGATCGGCTTTCTTTCTTTCTTTTTCTTTCGGCGGCTTTCTTTTCTCAACAAACCCGTTAAAACTGCGTGTTCCAAAGAAACACTGTGCACATTTGAGTGGACGGTTTAAAACAGTTTTTCGGTGAGGTATTGTTGATGCCTGGAAAAAAAGTCAATGTGAGCATCTGGCTTAGAAAATTATAAAGAAAAACAGGTTGTCATCTGTGTCTCCCTTCTTTGCTGTCTGGCCAAATGAACTGACCGACTATCACTGAAGACATTACCTGAACAAACATGAATTAGCAATTTAGTTCAGCCATGGCATCAGCTGATTGGCACAGTGGTTACACATACGCCTTCCATGCTATGGATCCGGAGTTCAAGTCGCGGACAGGACGGTGGATATGCACCAGTGATGAGCTCTAATAAGAGCGAAACTCGAGTCTAATGCTTTCGAGTGCATGGTTGAGTCGATGAACTGAGGGTTGCACGTGAAAGTGAAGTCCGAAGGATAGTCAGTCAAATCAATCAAGAAAATAGCNNNCCCACAAACTGCGTAAATAATCATGCAATATTGTTACTATTTGGGGTTTGCATTCAGTCCGTGACTCGTGAACTAGACTGAGGAATATATGAAAAATCACACCTGGGTAGATTTAACCACATAGCGCTGAAATAGCTCACTAATGCACAAAATTCTACAGTGACTTCTATCAAAAGGTAGAATATAACTGTATATGAAGGTCATCCGCATCAATTTTGACAAACATTTAATCAATCAGACTGAAAGGAGACTGGTAACGATTAACAACCAAATAAACGTTACTATGCCCTCTCGTCCGGTCATCTTTCAATCCATGTGGATCAAGGACAAAGGTTCAGCAATACGAGTTTTGACCGGGATTCCGGACAGAATCACGAAAATTTCTTGAAGCGTCATAGTCAACCGAAAACTTTGGGAACCGAGACATTGACATCGATTCAGACGGGGTCAAATCAAATCCCTATGTGATAGGAGAACAGGTGAGAGACAGAGAGAGAGACCAGATAGATGGGTCGATGCCAAACGACCAAATTTGTCCCATCTTACCACTCATCTGTCAACCTGTTAAATTGAATTGGTGGAGAGGGATGCGGGGGCAGGGGGGAGCAGTGTGGCCTCGTAGCTCAGTTGGTAGAGCATGCGTGTACAAAGCGTAGGCGGCGTCCATGCGTGTGTTCGAATCTCACCGAGGCTACTGAACTTTTCACAATCGACAAACAAACTTTGCCAAATATCAAAAAATCTTTTTACGACAAATAATTTCATTTAACGGTCGGAACTTATGCGTTGGTGTACAAGCTTCCACCAAAAACGAAAACGCTTGACTGTGAAATTGATATTGCGAACCTGATACCACTCTGTTTCAACGAACTGAACTACGACCGCGTTTCTCGCTTACTACTTACAAGCAAGCAGTGCTAAACCCAGGCCGGTTTGCGATATTCGATCCTTTGTATGACAACTGTCTGATCTTTCGACCTGTACAATTCGCCACAGAGGTGCAAGCAAACGACTATTTAGCCATTGATGAAGCGGGAATGAACAGTTTATCTGTGAGATTCGCGTATCTTATTGGTCGACTGAGGGACATTGTCGGTAGATCAGAGGCTGGATAAGTGCAGACATTCGCCTGTTCTAGTCGTCTTTTGAGTTTCTGATTGCCATGTTGCCTCTAAACGGCAATAGTAAAGAAAATGCGTTGTTTCTGGACGAGGTCGTGTCTCCGTAATGCTATTTTCAACGAATCGCTTCTGGTATCCGTTGTTCTGAAAAGAATGCTGGATACTATTCGGTTTTCAGGTAGATATCTTAAAATAGTCCGGGGGTACTTGGTGGATACGACATTGTGTATGTGTGTGTGTGTACCCTAAACATTCCCGGTTGGTTTGCGGTAGATAGAATGGTCTGTTTTTTCATCTATCACCTATCTATCTTCAGCTTTACTCCGAGAAAATGCAATTCGAATAGGGAAGTCAAAAACAAATGTACTATTCATTTCGCTGCCTGTCTGTACACACGTGCACATACCGCAGTCAAACTGCTTTTTATATAGTCAGTGAGATAATAATTGTGAGATGAAGGCAAGATCGTTCTGATCAGAACGGACAACACAGCAAAATTCGTTTCCACCCTGCATTCTGAATGAAAAATTAAAACGACTGTGAGTTTGGTCAGAAGAATTCA
Source organism: Echinostoma caproni (assembly GCA_900618425.1). Taxonomy (NCBI): domain Eukaryota; kingdom Metazoa; phylum Platyhelminthes; class Trematoda; order Plagiorchiida; family Echinostomatidae; genus Echinostoma; species Echinostoma caproni. The sequence continues at coordinate 62,027 of UZAN01040422.1, read as the reverse complement.
ATGTTATGCTGGATAAATCATATTGGGTTGAAAACGAGAACAATATCGCCGATATAACAAGAGTATGATGCAAATTTCTACATGCGATACACAGCAGTTGGCTGTTTTTGCATTTCTTCGATAAGCATGTCTCCCAGCAGCGGGTCTCGTGACGACACATGGCCGTGGCGTTCGCCTGTCCAAAGATCTGACCATAGAAGTAAATGTTGAAAGTGCATCGTTGGAGAAATTTCTTTCAAGCTTTCTTTGGGATTCCATTAGTATAGGTTGAGCCTGCTTAAAAGGGTTCAATGGTCTGCGCAGTGCGATTGGTTTCAGACAGGGATTTTTTTAGCACAAATCAGTCCGCGAAATTGCACGTGGTTTGGTATATTACTTTGTCTTACGAATGCTTTCCTAGGTTTTATTCAATGAATATCTAATAACAAATTATGACCGGATTATAACAGAAAACATACAATAGGAGAGAAATTTCTAATCCTCGTTTGCATGAGAAAGTGAAACAAATCAATAGATTTAGTTTGATATTTGGGGGAAGTGATGTTGTGCTTGTCAGGGAATCGCTCGAATCTCTTGATAACTGCGTCGATCCGAGACAACCAATCAGATTAGGGTTAACCCGACGCACCCGGTTGGTCAGAATTCATAGCCAATTAAGAAGGCCAGAAGCGATCCAGTTAATCACTCATCGTGTGCATGCATTTTCTTGCTCGCCCTCTTCCTTAAAACTGGGCGTATTTTTGGTGCAACTCAGGAGTTTATGCATGTTCCCAGGTTTAATCCATTTCACTACACTTGGAATTACTCTCAGGGCGGGAAACCTAATTTGGGACTCTTGTATCGAGGCGAATCGCAGTAAGAGTGATGAGTTGATCACACGATCGATTATTGTGGTGCAAAACGTAAGAAAATCAGCAATTCCGAGGCTCTTTTTCATGCTGTTCAGACTAAATGGTTTTTCTAGGTTGGTATCAGTCTATGCAGTATAGTCATGACATGTATCTTGCGACATACGTTTGTACCCCAACACTCGTCTAAACGCTTACCGTCTCACCAGTACCGAATGTAACACAGTCGACGTAGTCGGGCTTCAACTTAGTTGCCTTCATTAAAGATAAAATAAATTCCAAACTGCAAAACGGAATTTGAATAGGCGTATCGCACTTCGACTGCCTGAGCTTCAATTTAAATGAAGCATGTTGGGATGTGTGACTTAGAGGGGTAATCACGCGGTGGAAAACTTGTGAACATTTTCGACATTGAAGGACCGTCCGTTCTGCATCGGACCCTGGACACGTGAACTTGTAACCAGTGCTAACTTACGAGCGATTCGTAAACATTTGAATTTGAATCAAGTCACGATAATGCTAAAGCAGTGTCTTTGAACTTCAGTAACCGACCCCGGAGTGACCGGAGTGACAAGTGAGTTGCTATCTTAGAAAGTCGGAAGAGAGAGCGGCAGCTACTGAGAGATAGCAAATTCAGGCCTTCTGTTGCTTATGCATCGGGTACAAAAAGTTGCAAAGAGGAACAGCTTTTGCAATGTGTCAAAGAAAGGTCCATTTATTGTGGCGGAATACAAATGCGCTTACATCAATGATAGAAAGATAGTTTGGACAAACAAATATTTTTTTAAATTCTCGATTGAACATTCTTTTCCTCAAAACCTTAAAGGTTTAAATTTCCCACTCGGGCTTCTCACTGGACTATTGCATGAATTCCCAGTGGTAATCACTGACTAATAGTCTAAAACCGCAAGAGGGAGAGGTTCGTCTTGGGACCCAATAGAGACAGAATACTGCGGAGTAGCAGTAGACATTTAGTAAAGCATTTCATTCCAATGGATGTGGTAAACAGCATGTTTGCATCCCTATTGCATGGGATAAATTTTTATATATTCTTCGAATGCTTATATTATCAAAATCCCTCTTTTTTGTAGGTCTGTATCACAGATACCGTCATGAAATCCGTGTGTACAGATCGTTTGTTAGCATTTAGCAACTGTGAATTTTCCGAGACCGAATTTTCAAATTGCATTTTGTGCTACTACTTGCTGATTACATCTTCGTCACTACGCTTACATACGGTTCAGCTAGACGCGTCGATACGAAAGCCATAATGATCATAATGACACCTTGATATCACATCAATTTTGCGAACCACTGAGAATGAAAACAACTGCATCGAATTCGACCAATCTGCATTGGATCAGTTTGCATGTGTGAAAACGAAAACACTAAATAGGCATATGCCTGATAAATTGGGCACCAGATTGGAGAGAGAATTGTGCATTCTGATGGATAGAACTCAGAATTCGTCTCCCTCCTCCAATCCCCCGCACTACAATGTTTCATCCTCACTGGATAGCGCTATTTATGCACACTTCGATTGAGTACTCTGTGCGTTGATCATAGTGGTACACTTTCTTTGCCTCCCTTCACCTAGGCTCAATCCATCTCCATCTTGTGTTTTATCTTTTGATTTGTGTACATTGTGAGTTTGGCAGTGATCTGTGAAGCTCGCTTCACTGTATTCCGCTGTACGATAAGGATGATAATGATTACGATGATGATGATGATTATGATGACGATGATGATTCGGATGATGATGCACTACACGAAATGCCATTTAAATTATCTGGGCATTCTGCGATCGATCTTTAATCACATCATCCAGATTGATTCATTGCGATCTGGTGATCACAGAATACATCAGTTACAGGGAAACCTCTCACGGATGCTTATTGTAATATTGGTAAACTGATGTATCGTTAGAAATATACCATTATAAATGTCAAATTCTATCAACCCCACTTCGAGTGCTATCAATAATTAGACACTCCGTAACTCCTCACGTCGGTTGTACAAATCAGATAGTCCATCTGCGTGAGGGCGATGTTCAGTTACGCGCTACTGATCAATGTTCACGTCTCACATGGGTTAATGGAGACCCATTAATAATGTCCTGTATTGCAGTTGTGTTCACGACAAATGGCTCGCAGTTCAAGACTACCGAAACAAGAACAGGGAGGACCTGGTCACCAGAATTTGCAAGGCTGTTGAAAAACATTGTCGATCGTCGAGAGTTCTTCTGGTAACGACGAGTTGCGTCCGTGGACCGACTCACTTTCGAGTGTGATGCTTCTTCCGATTCTCCACAGAGCGAGTGATATCTGGAAAATTGAATGGACAGCAATTTCCGTTAAACTTGAAGAATAAGCACGGAGTTGAACGGAATATCTCTGATCAAGGTGTTTATGTGTTTATTTGTTACTACACATGTGTCAAAATGATAGCGATGATTGGGTTTGCGGGGCATACAGTAAATGATATAAACTGCATCGAACTCAAAATTCACGTAAATAAAATCGTCACACGGCTGATCGAGTTGTGTGTTTCCGAAGTCATCTCAACTGAACTTCGAATGGAGCGTGGTGATATTGGGCGATGCCTAAGGGTTCACTCTAATGAATTGGCGTGACCTACGTACGAACCAATTAGCTTTCAGCCGTAGAGCTCATGATGAGGGAGGACCCTGTTGGGACTTCGTACAAATGGAACCTCTCACTTAGCGATTCTCGAATGATGTCACACATTTGATTCTTGAATCAAAACTTTGAATAATTTTCTTTTCTTCGTGGTTCCAACGAATCGATGCTTCCCCCACAAGAAAATGTCATATCATGATCCATATCTGGACCCCCCTGTTTTTCTAGCATTCACAAACGATCTGTCATATATCCTTGGGGTACAAACAATATTATTTTCCGAGGACGCCAAGACATGGAGAACAGTATGACGTTTTGAAGATCGCAAAGCCTTACAGCAAACACTCAATGTGGTTTACCGACGGTCTATCATCAGTGCTATGAAATTAAACGTTGAGAAATGTAAGATTTCACGGGGTTACTTTTCCACTATTACTGAGTAATCAGTCATCATCGTGGGATCAAAACGATAAGGCTTCAAGAGGATGTTCAGAACGTCATCAGCGAACCTAGAGCAAGTTGAATTACTCAAATTTGTCTTGAGACCAAAATGACCAAAATGTTACAATTCATGAACTCACGGAAGATTCCCATAGGAATATCAAAAGCGGAGCTTTTCAGTTCACGCTTCATTTGCTATATACACGACGAATTCCCACTTGAAATTTAACCAAATCTTCCATTACCCACATGAAAAGCTAAACAGTATAGCGAACAAGCTTGTTTTCCTAACTTCGTCTTCAGGCCTTTACAG
>UZAN01040422.1:9105-24076 GCA_900618425.1 Echinostoma caproni | reverse complement strand
CCGACAGCAGAACTGAGTTTAATTTGTTTTATTGCAATCACGAACTATGCCCGATTGAATGCCTAAGGCAAGAACGAGAGAACAATCAACAATCACATTACAATTGCACGCTGTTTCTATCATTCAGGCATCAATTCCATCTTCATGTCTTCATATTTGTTAGTTAGTTCAGGGGTCAGAATGGAGTGTGCCCTTACCCGTGTGCATTTTACGGTTGCATGAATCCTGATCACCTGAACGCTTTTAGTCACTCTTGATCATAGAACAATGTGAATAAGCTTACAAGACCGATACATGCATGACACCAAATGCGCGTGTACCCCGGGGACCACAGTATGAATTTATGCAAATCGGATAGTGACCGACACAGAGAGAGAGAGAGAGTGCGCGACAGATGAGGACACTGAGTGTATGTCGGGACGGGCCAAAGGCACCCACGCACGAATGAACCACCCGGGCTGGCCTCAAAACCAATGACTCCTTCAGAGACCGGTTATNGTTTTTATAGAAAAAAAAGAAACAAGCAAAGAACATTTTGTAATCAAACGTACATTTTTCTGTCGAGACCGGTTCTTATCAGTTCAGATATCACTCTTTAGGTGGTTGATGTGGGTTCAGTTTATCGGGTCGCGTGCGTGCGATAGCGAGCGAGAGAGAATGTCAGAAAAGGCAGTGAAACAATCAGGAAAGTACGGCTCGTTGATCAACAATAGGACTATTTTCATCAATCTACATAGGGTTGGAATATCAAAAGCATTGACCGATTTCGGAATAAAACAGATTAAAAAATCCTGAAATCTCACTTCTCCGTGAGTCCATCGGGGCTGGAGGAGGAGGGGGGATGTAAGCCGGCTTCACGAAAATTTCGCGGTCGATTTTGAACAAGAAACGATTCCCGTGTCACTCGTCTGCTAGGCCTTGCACACTGTCCACACACAGGTAGCAGGGCAGTAATGTGTTGGGACGTGGTTGTCAGTAGTATGAATGTAGCCCAGCGAATCACCCACCTCGGCCGATTTGATAGAATTTTGCACGGTCCAGGTTCCAGGTAGCATATGTCTATGTTCCATCAGGGGGAACATTATCTGCTTGTCTGCCGCGAACAATCTCGTTTCGGTTTCTAGCCAAGGTTACCATAAAGTTCGGCTTATGAAATTCCCAATTAAACGAAATCATGAGTTATTTTCTGTGTCAAACATGTAGGGGAGTTGCCTATAAATCTACTGGCGGAGTGAATTAAAGTCTAACTTTCTCGTACCTTACAACAGTGATACAATACGAACTGGATGATACTGCTGGTCCAAAGCCGTTCGTCTACAATTCGTTCGCTCGAGCTCACATGCAGCATTGCTCTTAACAGTGAATGTATATTTAAATATATTATTATTATTGTGATTATTATTATTCATAGTACGTCATTTCAAACGCACTTATCATGCGCAATACTTTGGACCTAAACAAACAAATGCCTTTCGAAAAATTGTATTAAAGCTATTTCGAAAGATCTGGTGAAATGAATCTGTGCTAGTACTATCCTCGCACAATATTGCTTGTGAGGATCGCGAATATTCTGTGAAGGGTCAAAATATTTATAAAATAATTTTATTTCACATCTCCATGATCGTAAACAATTAAGGGGCGATTTTGACTCGATCAGTAACCCGAAGTGAGCGCTGGAAAATTTGCCGAGTTGCGTTATTTGTTCCCTTCTGTCTGTCTGTCTGTCTGTCTATCTGTCTGTCTGTCTGTCTGTCTATCTGTCTGTCTGTCTGTCTGTCTGTCTGTCTGTCTGTCTGTCTGTCTGTCTGTCTGTCTGTTGTAACGCAATTAGCCTTTCATGAATCATGTGATAAAGTGGAAGCACCTCGTGTTCGAACATTATTCAGCAATCCATTTACTTTTCGGCCTCCGACAACGGCTTTTCAATACTGATGTGAACCGTACACTCTCTCCCTTCCAAGACTGTCGCAATCTGAATTTTAACTAACTGATCACCTGTCTGTAGCATTCACATTGCTCGCAACATGTAGGGCAGCTACCCGTTCCCACCTCAACCTCTCTCGGTCAAACAGGGAATACTAGATCATGCCGACTCACATCTTCCTTACCTCTTCAGTTGTGTGTGGAGTGCGTATCCCCCTACCATCATCATCATCATCTTCATCTTCATCATCATCATCATCATCATCTTCGTCATCATCTTCATCATCATCATCATCATAATCATCATCATCATCATTTTACAGCGTAATGCAGTGAAACGAACTGATCGCTGCCAAACTCATATTGCATAAAAGGTAAGAATGTGTAAGGAGGACAGGGATTGAACTTATGTTTAGGGATGGGCAAAGAAAGCGAACCTCTATGATCAACACACAGAGTACACAACCCAACTGTGCATACACACTATTTCAAGCATTCTGGTCTGATAAGAAGTGTCAGCAAGATTGTCATTACCGTCGGTCCGCAGCCTTGACCTTCAGTGTTTCCAACCATGCGGTTACGGTATCTTTTGGACCCCAACCCGGAAGACGACAAACATCTACTCTACCGAATGGCTTTGCTCATTTCTTCTCGTCTCGTCTCCGCGTCAGCTGTTGGCCTCCACGTTGTTTTCTCCTACCTGCAACAATCACTGAGGATAAGGCGCTCTACGTGTCCTAACCAACGGAGCCTATTGAACTGGATTCGATGCGACAGCGAGTTCTTGTCGGATGCATCCCCAAATTACTAAAATGCTCACTTTATTCCATTTGGACCAGACAACGTAAGCATCGATTTTAGAAAACCACAAGGTGACGAATGTCTTCTACCCACAAATTCAAAGTCTCACAACGGTAAAGCAGAACTGATCGTACAGGGACGCAATATACGCGACTTTTAGTGGAAAGTCCCCCTAACTAGGTCGCACGAAACGGCACCCTCTTCCTGAAAATATTCGGTAGCAAACAACACTTCAAGCTTGGAGAACACATTAACACCAATAGTTTGTAGCGCTGGCAAGTAAATTAAAGGAAGAAGAAAAATTGATACGGAAGGTGATTGAACATATCTCGCCCGGTGTGGACTTATACGTCAACCAATCGTAATAAACGTTCCAAAGATCATCTTTCAGACACCATTTGATTGAGACAAAGTATCGGTTAAATCGACACACTCCGTTCAGTTCCCGGCACTCTCTACACTTCTGGTTCAGGTCTACAGCATACCCATATCGATACAACAATGCAAACCTCATTGGGATGATCAGAAAGAATCGTTGATCTCCTTGGTTTTACCGGCAACTAGATCATTATATTTTTTCATTTTATTACTCTATAAAATCTATTGGTAGTATATGCCTGAGGATACAAAACGCGAAATCTGTCTAGATATAAAGTGTACAACTTTGCCGGGCTGAGGTTCCCTTTCACATATGATTTATTTGCCATGTTGATGGATTCCACGCAAACACTTACAGACGTAAATGCTCGAGAAGAAAAAAGAGCACATGGATTACAGAGAAAATGAAATTACAATATATTTGGCATGCCCCACGGACATTTTCACAATTACAGTTGTAATATATTATTACTATTATTATATTAGTTTACACTCCCACCGACATGTGATGTGTCTATAAGGTGGAACGATAGATAACAAATCGACCGCGTGCTCAAAATGCTCAAAGTGTAACATTCCGTGGGGAAGAGTTCTGGCAAAATCCACGTTATTGCACGAGTTCGATCGATACCCGCTGATACAATATTCCTCCCTCTCCCTGTCTAAAACAACACATTTCTAAATCCTTACCCCTTTTCCATAATCGCACAAAATATTTGACAGTCCAAAAAAGTAAAACTATGGGGGAGGTTCGCGAACTGGCGATTGTAAAATCACGCGATTCAATCTGTCAACAGATCCCTGGAAATGTTTGTTTTACGACCACAAAGTAAACACAAATTTGCTCTCTCTCCACCCCTCCCCCTCCCCCACCTCACATCACTGTCATCACACACACACACACACACACACACACACATTTTCTCTCTGCACCATGCACAAGTACGCACATAAATATAGTTAGTTAAGTTTGAGTGAAATTGATTATCGACATGTACATTGACATGTGCAAATCCCCATTTCGACGCACGACTGAATGAAGAACGAAAACAACTTGATCGACCTTGATTTCAAGGTCAAATTGGGCATGCTATTGCGGCCACTAAAGGTGAAGTTGATAGAGCACATCTGTAGTCTCCCCTGAATTCCGTTGTGTACTGGTGTCCAGTACTGTTAACACCAAATACACATGAATTGCTTGCAAGTTTGAATGTGATCGGTGTTCGCGCAGTGTCCGGTTTCTGTTTCTCATTCCAACTTATGCGCTTAGATTTCGCGTTTCCCCAAACTGTGACTATATTTAACAAAGTTTTCCGACCGGAAGAGAAACGCAGATGGTGAAGGAATAGACATAATTGACAGCTTATCAGATCCGGCACCAACCCATATTATTCGGTATAATATTCCACCTGGAAGTTGCTCTGGTTATGAATGGACCTTCCACGTAAACATCTGTCCAAACCGCGCATAATATTTCTGTTACAGACGTGCTCCGGCTGCACACATTAATCCATAAAGGGTGTTGAGGGGGGGGGGGNAGAGCGGATTGATCATTTTGGGAATCAAAGCAACCCAGACTATACCTTTTTCAGTTTAAGATGTCTGAAATCCAATTTAAGATGTCACAATATGAATTCAAGATGTACGAGTATCAATTTAAGGTGTCATGTTGCTATGTGGATAGTACCTTGCACAGTACAGATTGACAACAAAGCAACATATCTTAAATTCATATTGTGACATCTTAAACTGAAAAAGGTATAGATCCCTACAAAGGCGACTGATTCGAGGAAGCACAGCGTGTGTGTGTGTGTGTGTGTGTGCGATGGGGTGAGAGGTAAAAATGGGTAAAACTAATGATAGAAATGAAGTGAAACGGTCCAATAGAAAATACATGAATTAGGAAGATGAATAACTTGGATCTTTATTAGTTCAAATCAGGATAGGTGAAATTTCTTGAAATTATGGCGATTTTTATTCGGTTTATGTTTGCAATTACTTAATTTTATGCAAAAAGTAATGGTACATTACTACTGAATGTGTGTCTTCATGGAGGAATTCGATGTCCACCTCGTTCAACGCATTACAAAATCTTTGATAGGGATCAACTTTCAAAGTTTCCCCTTGTGTGTTGTTACTAACAAAATCCATTATTATGTTCTAAATTGAGGCCAGAATCCACATGTTTACCCATAAGTCTGAACCCGTGACACGTTCAGGTAAAATTAAGGGGTACGTGGGGGGGGGGGATTTATTTTACAGTTAGTGTAAAATTAGAGAATTCGGCTTGCGGGAGGTCTTAAGCTTGATGGTGATCCGACCAAATGAATATACTGGTACAGGGAAAAAGCTACACGGTGGACGAAATCTCAAGAAGCACAGGTTCTATTCAGCTGTTATGAACCAACTATTGTGAAAATAGACTAGAGTAGCTGTAGTTCATCCACATGGTTTCTGCGAATACGGCGGCTCGCGTCCCAACAACTTAGTAAACTGAAGTACATATTATTCAGAAATTTTCCCCTTTTGGGAAGGAAGCCATTTACAAGGAAGCGGCGTACCCGAGTGACCGAACACATACCCGCGTGGGACTGAGAGCGACATAAACCACCAGATCCTCAAACCGGTCGCACAAAATAGGTGTATCTTCAGTTGCTCACCAGTTGCTGATAACCCACCGCTAAACCGATCCAGGAAATTTTTACAACTCTAAATGACTAACTGACAAGGATTTTAGAGGCCTTAGCAATCAAGAACCGAAATCCCCTGCTTTGTCAGCAGAGGAAGGTCTACATTATCACTTTGGCATCGTGATTAAAATCACTTTAGGGGACTAATGAGTTTGTTATTGCGTCAAATGTAGAGAATCCCCTATGCCAACATAAATTAGTTACAGGGCCTTTGAGTTCGGTAGTGCAATTTTGCTCAAAGTTGTTCATTACCAATATCAATCAGTTTCAAGATCACCAGGACTATCGTTCACAGGCATAGCTACAAAATTGCCATATGTTAACACACAACTCACACGGAGTGAGAAATACGTTCGAACGAGTCGACAGAAATCCAGTCGACAAATGAGGGAAATATCGTGCAGATTTACAAATCAGTCTCAGCCGGTGCAGTGCCAGTAAAATCCAAGTTCCTCTCATTTAGACAAACAATATTTGTTCTCTGTTGTGAAAAGTGGACGAAGTAGTAACCACGCCGCGAAGAACGGAGTACGAACAATGTTGGGATCATTTTGATACATGAATCTAAGTGGCACGTAGCAATTATCAATGAAATTGGATGGTTTTAGTTTTTTTTTTTTCATTGTAACAGCTTTGGCAAATTGCCATTCTTCTTATGTGTTAATCATGTTCCGGTCTGGCTGGACCTTTTGATTCACAGTGTTCATGTTTTGTTCTCTCTTGCAGATTTTTACTTATCCCTCTGCACCACCCACCGCCTCCCCCGGCCCACGCTCACGCCATGTCTCTTGACAGTCCCAGCCCACACGGAGAATTGGCCCACATTCGGTTGCCCGATAGATACATCCTTGTCTCACATGGAACATCCTGCCAAAAATAAAATACCAGACATACCTCAACATTGAGTTGACTTCCATACACGTGACCCTATATGAGGCGCAGCAACTGTCAGTCACTTATATTAGCATCAACTGGAATAAAGCAACTGCCTTGATCCGTGAACGGTGGACGGATTAGAAAGGTTACCACGTTATTCAATGTAGACTTCATTAATTGTGACTGGATATATCATTCGGTACTTCGAAACGTTCGAATCCACTTTGACTTTCGTTTTCTGGGCCACATACGTGGATAAATAATAATAATAATAATAATAATAATAATAATTTAACAAAAGACAATAGTTGTGATCTATACTATGGAACACACGTAAAATAATCACTTCTATTTGGGGGGGGGGAGTCTTAGATGTGGAAAATATTTTTTTCTCATGATATTAACAAATCCGTCCAGTAAAACCATCTTTTTAATAACATCTTTTATATTCCAACGAAAATATATTCTTGCAATGTGTAGTTCTTGTTTTCATTTGATTTCCAGTTCAAGTTAAGTCAAGAAACGTCTCATACACCCAAAGAGTGAATTTTCAGCAATTTACGAACTTTTACAGTGGACAGATAAAATCAACTGTAAACAACAAGAAAAAAAAACAGTAAAAGAAATTCTATAGTTCTATAGTCAGTGAGAGCAAAATGTAGTACAAGAGTTTTTCGCTGAGTTGGATGAATGAGAATAATTTAACAATCAACCAATAACCGAGCAAGGTCTGGAATTACCCTATGTTTATATGTGGGAGTATGCTTAGGAAAGAGATGATATTTGGAACCACTTTGAGGATTCGACAGGGCTTTCACGATATCTCGGTGCAAACATTGCCCTTGATCACGTGTTATCCTGTCAATGAATGTATCACAAACGTCAAGATGCTTGAAACGGAAGAAATCAATCAGAACAACTCTATCAACTCCACTGTAGCGCGAAAAGAGTTTAAGGGATCTGGAAAACAAAGTAGTCTTTTTCAGACCAGGGATAAACCACGGGGAGCAGTACAGCCAGTGTGAAAGAATACAGACAATCACAAATTTAAGAATAGGATTATATGGGACCCTCATTTACCTGAGCCTGTAAGTATAGAAAGACAGTTTTCTAACTTTTGTGAAAACGTTGATGACATAAACAAATCAGGACAGGTTATGGGTCAGGGTGGCACCAGGGTATGTAGCTGATACAGATCTGGGGACGCTTTGATTGTTAATTCGAAGATCTGGGAGATTATTTACTAACGAAAGATAACGGGGATCGGTTTTACGATTCAATGGAACTTCAATGAACTCATTAATGTTAAGTACAGGGGGAGTGGCTTAAATAGACACACATAATACAAAGGGGGTGCGTGTACGTGTAAATCGAACGGTCGACAAGCAGACCACGGGATTCGGAGCAATATCCCCTACCTCGAAGGCTTGAAAAATCCGAGCGAAATTTCAATCATTAGGTCCTAGCTATAAGGGTAACAACTCTAAGTTGGTTTTCCAACCCCGATCAAGTCCAAGTGACAGCTCGGAATCCAACTCGGACCAATAGAGAGAATGATGAGGCAACTTGAAATAATACCTGGACACCTAGACAGTGGTGGTCATAGTTATATGCCAAGTGACGCATTTGATCACATGACAAAAGACTTATTTTGGACCTGTGCTACTGCGACTCGTGATTTCGTGCGCACAGAGTGGAATTTTCGGGCGTTAAAATTCGTAACGTTCACGATAATCATCTTCGTCTCTTTTGTCTCACGGTTCTAAAATCATTGTTATTCCGGAATGGCACTGGGACTGATGAAATACTGTCGTCTAGTCTGTGCTGGTCAAGTGGCTAAAGCTATGAAAACAGCAGCCCGGAGGTCCCGAGTTCAATTCCCGCCTAACCCGCCCATATTTCCTGTTTCTTTATTGCCCCGGGGCATACATATGTTTTACTCCCTTCCTTTTCATCTATTTAGTATTCAAGTGTACCGTCAAAATTCAGACTATATATATGATACATGTAAAACGTCGGAATCACGAAACTATGCAGTGACGATCACTATCCATCCAGGGATCCGCGTGAACCATCATTCTTGTTCCCTGTCACTGTGTGAACGGAAACGGATTACGCTTCGCGCGGTACACATGGTTCTGGGCCACTGCGAGGGGATGCGGGGTGGACGGTTGTGTTAATTCGGATACCAAAATGTTTGTTCTCACTCTCTGTGGCGGAATTACAAGGCGTTCAACTGATTTTTGAGTATTCTATGTCGATCATATGCAAGGGCTACTAACTCAACGTAACTCAGCGTAGAAGGTACGTCTAAACACACATACGCACATAAACACACACAGAAACCAAATTTCACTGTAGGATAGCCATCACATTCTCGCTGTGCAATAGTCACTTCACTTAAAGGGCAAATTGATTTCATCCGCATTTACTATAGATATAGACATGGAATTTGAGATCACTGGGCACAGAAACTGCGATGTGGACGATGATGGCCCGGTGGGTCGTAAGGTCACCAAATTATTACCCCGGGGATGTATGTGTTCGAATCCCACCACAACGGCCTGATTTTCCTCATTGTGCGTTAAATGGCAGTCCTTTGATTGGTCGCTTCCACCTTCCTGAAAATTGTATCTTTGTATATTAGATAAAAGAAAGTAAAATGAAGAAGAAAGAAAAGAAATAAAAGATGTTATCGATTTCGGTGGACAAAAATTTACAAAACCAACTATATCCAACCGGATCCGATAGGAATTTGGTAGTGGGTAAACTAGCCCTTGTATGTCTGTTCCGATACACGGGATAAATTAATGTGTTGGATAGGTTTGGGTAGAAATTAGGAGAATGATACACAGAATATAGCACGTCCCCAATGTCAACATCATTGGCTGATTGAACACACGATAACAGTTGTGTTTCTTGTCAGATTTCATACACATTTTACATGCACAAAACACATTGGTGTCCAACAACAGGTGTAATTTTCTGAAACAAGCCTTTCCCGAGATTAATTTCAAAAGAAAAGACCAAATGGTAATACTGCACGATTTATGTCCAGGACGATTTCGCTACACCTCAACATGTTGCATACTGAAGAAAATACAGCGTTTATATAGGGATTTAGCATGGCAATTACGTAAAGCAAAATACATTTTAAAAAACAGACAAAACATAAAATAGGGAGGGGTAAAAGGACCAGTATCACCAGGGTAGGGAGATACTAACAAAGTTCTTTTTGCTGACACAGAGGGGGTTTCCATCGATTAATTGTAATCGCTTCGGCAAACCTTAGCAATCTTGCGACTTGTGACTTGTAGGCAATTCGAAACGTTGTGCCTCGGTCGACTTGGTGTTGCGTCATCAGCAGATTTCGAGCAATTGCTGAGGCCGGGGTCTTGTAGTTTCCATCGTCCTTTCTATGCCGCGGACTTAACCTCATTTGGGTCAGCTGATTTTGCACCCAATTCGGAATATGTTCCACCACCCGATTGCGCAACTGTCGCTCTGTTCGGCCCACGTAGGTTGCTCCGCAACCTCATTGAAATTAATAGATTAGATTAGAGTTGGCGTACAGAGGCAGACATTCTTCTGCCGGGGTTGTGGCTATCCTGGTTGTTCAGTAGACGATTTGGGGGTCTGTTGCGTAGTAGGTTCGAGCGATTGATGACCGCAGTCGTTTGTAGAGCAGGCGGCTTACGTCATCACCTTTGAATAGGTTTAATGTGATCCGCAATTTGGGAACTGACGCAATCGGTTCTTTCGCAATTTTCGGTTTTCTACGCTTATTAACAAACGCTTCGAAGTAAGCGTTTTTTGCTAAAAACTCCCGGAGGTTTTGCGGTTCTTGTTCAATTCTGTCTTCTGTGCAAATTCGCCTCGTTCTGTCAAATAAGGTCCGAACAAGATCACATTTATACTCCAGGGGCATTAAGATCTCGAAGTGTAAATATTGGCCTATCCAGGTTTTCTTTCGATAAACGGATCGAGCAATCGTTCCGTTTTCTCTTCTGGTCATAGTAATGTCAAGGAAATTGAGTGTGTTGTTAGATTCATATTCCATTGTGAAGTGTGTATTTGGATGTAGTCTGTTGAGTTCATCCATAATTTTCGTAGCTTCTTCTAAGCTTTCTGTTATAACTAGAGTGTCGTCGATGTATCTTTTGTACAGGATAGCGCGCCCCAGAATACTGGTTCCTTTTTCTTCTAGATGTGCCATGAACAAGTCTGCCAAGACTGGGCCTAGCTGGCTGCCCATAGCGACACCATCGATTTGCCTGTACGCATTCCCTTGAAAAGAGAACGACACGTCGGTTGTGCAGAGCAGTAGTAGACGCTCAAGGACGGACACCGGTAGACACAGTCGAATATTTTCTTTCTCTACATGATCGCAGATAATTTGTATGACTTCGCGAAATGGTACTTTAGTGAACAGGGATTGAACATCGAAGGAAGCCATGTGTTTTCATTCTATGTGTAATTTTCATTGTGTAATTTTCGTTCGCTGAGTGCGCAAAACTTTCCGCCTCAATTTCGAAACCAGATTTCGAACAGTCAAGAATAATGACACAATACACGGTAACTAAAACAAAAAGGTATATATATATATATTTGCCACGAAGTGACTTGGGGTTGAATAATGTGAACATAGCGGAAATTCGTCATGTATATGGCAAATGAAGCGTGAACTGAAATGTTAAGAAGTACCGGACAGTTGTTTTGATCTGGTTGAGTCTCGTCAGCAGTGCGAATCCATCGACCCAACTGGGGATCGAACATCCATGATTGACATGAATTAACTAGTGAGGGTGTGATTGTTTCCGACCGAGTCCTAACCCCGGAGGCTACTGCTGAGTGAGCGAGGTCTGTGGCCTGCAACAAGCTCGCAAAGATGAGTTGTGCTATATCGTGTTAATAGAAAACGAAAGCCGGTATGATCAGCTGCCCGGTGGCCGAGTGGGTAGCATGCTTGCCTTCCGTCCATCAGTTTTCGGGTTCGATCTGCAGTTGGATTCACACTGCTGATAAAGTCTAAACAGATCGAAGCAACTGTCCACTGATTCTTAGCTTTTCAGTTCTTGCTTCATTTGCCATATACACGACGAATTCCTATTTGAAACTGAATGAAATGCTACATTATTCACATGAATGTGAATAATAACAAAAGTTTCCAGCAATGGTTCACCTTCCTGGTAGTGGGTATTAGGAATATGGGGTGTGTGGTGTAAATATGCTGAGTGATACACTAAATACAAACGGGCCAATGAACTGGATTTTGTATGGCTTTTGAAGTATCAAACAAGTTTGGAATTCATAACCTCTGATAGAAGATCCAGCACATTATCCGTATTATTCGTTTTGGGGATGAGAAATGTCAGACTGGGCGCATTGCCGGGAAAGATTGTCTAACTGTCCGGGGTGTTGATCTATTACTGTCCGGTATTATACGATAGCGAGTACTTGTCTGACTTCCGTTTTCCTTAGAGAAACTTCAAGAGGTTTTGTGGCTGTTGACTGTTACTGTGGTGGACAACTAACTGACTATTTCCAAAGCTGTATTATCCTAATGTATCCCTTATCATACAGTTATGACAAAGACATCCTTAAAATTGTTTCACTATTTAAGTTTGTATAACTTGTTAGGTACATGTTTGACGTAGTTGATGGTCTACATTACTGGATACAGTAACATACAATATGTGAATCAGTTATGTCAACCCCAGTCATACCGTTTTGCGTATAGAAACCGGGTTAGCCAATTTTTGATGGAATCCCGACCCAAGCTGGCGTCGGTTCAGTTGGAACCCAAGCGTTACAAACTAATTGGTGCTTGAAACAATTACTTTTGGCGATCGAGACAAAATTCTACCAAAGTTGTCTTTGATACGTAGAGATAGTGATCTGAAAAATCCCCGTGCAAAATGTAATTGTTGGACTGAATGTCCAATCGATTACAAAACACGCGTTCACTTTCCGTCAGAATTGGATGTGAAATCGTTGACTGGCCGAAAACAATAATGTTGGAACAGCTGAACGCGTCTCCCACCGTGCCCTTATAATGGCACACAGTTGTCTTGAGTGAAGCTGCTTGGTAGTATTCTAAAAATACAATACACGGGCAATGAATATGGTTCGATCCACGTAGATAACTAGCTACTTACGGTCATTGGACCAACAGGTGGATCCCGGAAAAAGGTGTGGCTTGCTTACAGATGTCATGTGCGGTTGGGAGTGGGGAGGAAGCCGTAGCAACAGCGGCTTGCGTCAGACTAGTCCGAATCCTCCTTCACGAAAATTCCTCAAATGGTGCATAATCTGGACAAAATGAGCGATCGAATTGATCATTTCGAATGTGTCGAGGAAGCAGCAGCAGAAGGCATTTACTCACTCAAGGAATGCTTTTAAAAAAAAATATATCTTACCTGCGGTTCTTTGACCAGTTCAGACTATTCTAAAACCCCTTGAGGTAATCTGATTCTCATCTGACGTAGCTTACTGTTTGCAAGGAAGGTTTTGATATCAAAGTCAGTGTTTTGTCATGGGAAATAATGACAACCTGGTTTTACTCCATTAGGTATCTGTAACAGGGATTAAACGGAGTGTATTGCACGATTGAATTATCATATGGAAAACATATGTTGCGGGATTTGAAAAGATTTCACATATTCCAATAATCCCGATTTATTGAAGCGTTTATATGGCATTTAAACGTCCTGACTGAACAGTCAATCACACACACATACTTCATATTAATATAATTTTATTTAGTGATTTTTCAAAAGCGCATTATTGGGGACCAGTACAAATAGTAGCAGAGTGCGTCCGGTTACGTCAGAAGACAAGTATCTCGAGTATTTTGTGTTTCCAAATCAGATTTTCTTGCTTGCTAGGGTCACTCCCAATAGGCAATAGAGAGACAACCACCAAGCTGGTTGACTGGTTGACTGTGGAATAAGATGGTAAAGAACCTACAGAATAAGTGGCTATTGGGACGGGCTTTGGTGGTGCTTAAAAGCGTGTTGATTTAAAACCTTGATAGTATCATTTTACGGTACACATTAGGAATCTGACCACTGTGTTGTGGGATTACGAGTGTGACCGTTTATAAATAAGATCATCGCCCACTCCATTCACTATCCAATGAACCCCACCCATTTTGGACCCACCAGATGACGGGAACAATCCTATCTACTTCCTGAGATGTATTACAATACTCAAGGTTAGAAGATAGCAAAATCGATGAAAACACCTGACTGGGTTGGACGCAGGCTGTGTCTCTATTCCCGAGACTCAACACGGAGCACTGCAAGTTTCGCGCAGCCTGTTCTTCCCTCAGCAAATAACATTCGTCTAGTTGTGCCATTGACTCCTTGGTTTCACACTGATAAACAGATCAATTATTAATAATCTTGACGGATCACTGGTACTCCAGATGAAAAATTCATCCAGAATATCGTCAAATTTCTCATATATATATATATATATATATATATATTGACGTTCAGTTTTTCGCCGAGTTTGGCAATTGTATTACAAACTTTTCATCACCAATCGAGGTGACATTCTCAATGTAGTAACTGGGTGAGCGCTTACGAGTGTCTTCTTCCTCATATAGGTCATTGAGTGATGTGGCGTTGCCTGATTGGCCAAGGTTTGTTCACCAGAATTTGATCCCGGTATGTCTTATTTCTGTATACTGATGTTTCTAGCGATCCGGACAATGATCTTGTTACTAGGACGTCGAGGAATGCCAATTTGTCATTTTGTTCTGATTGCATGATGAACTTGATATCCGGGAAGAAGTTGTTGATGCTGTTGAAGGTTCTGTCCACTTCCGATCGCTTCAGGAGCACGAATGTGTCATCTACATATCTAAGGCAGAGCTTGGACTGTAGTTATGGTATAATGGTTTTTTTTAGCTTTTGCAATACGGCTTCAGCACTGAATCCGGAAATTGGTGAACCCATGGGTATTCCTTTCACCTGTTCGTAGAATCCACCGTCCAATTCGAAGTATGTTTATAGGCATAGATCCATCAGCTCGCGGATACATCTGTTATCCAGTGTTTGGTGTATCTGTCGTTCTTCTATAAGCTCCTTCAGTGTTTCTCTGGCCAGATCGAGGTTGATGGAGGTGAATAGCGCAGTGACGTCGAAGGATATCATTATTTCATCTTCAGCAATATTTACATTCTTCAATTTTTTTATGAACTGTTTGGCGTTATTTATGGAGTGTTCGCAGCCGGCGATAAGAGTCTTCTCCATCAACCAATCAACGCAAAGAAGGTGGGTCGTGTCACATGTGAC
>UZAN01040421.1:66327-79411 GCA_900618425.1 Echinostoma caproni | reverse complement strand
GACCCAACCAGGTCGAAACAGTTGTCCAGTGCTTCCCAGCTCTTCAGCCCAAAACCTGATTCACATAACGAATTCATCATCAGAAACAAATCACACCCGTGTTCGTGTATCTTAGTCCCTACCCCGTAGACCAAACTTGAACGGACTACGAGAAATTTGTTGAATTGGTTCCTGAACAAGCATTTTTACATCGTTGTCGGTTTTCGAAAAAATTCTGCCCCCAATTGATATTGATATTTCAATAAATATAACAGAGTGACGAACAAGCTGGTTTTCAGATATTCGTACTCATGACAATATATTTCAATATACATCACTAGTTCATCCGCACAGCCCCCCCCCTCTGTGTACCCAAAACCATTGTTCAGGCGCCAGATCTTCCCTCACCCAACTCCATACACCGCATCACGAGTAACCTAGACAATCGGATGAGTGGACAAACAAATATGTGATAGTGGTGAATCCAATTTCCGGTGTCATGGTGAAGTCGTTTCTAGTAATCTGTGATTTTATTTTATTTTCCCAAGATAATTTTATCTCCAATATTGAAATGTAATGGTATGAATAAGAATTACTGAAAACGAGCTTGTTCATCACTCTGTTGTATTGTTTGAAATGTTCTCTGTGGGACTATTTGGACAATTATATTGATATGTTGATTCCAATGTAGGAAATCCACAGGGATGTTTGCGGCCAGATCCATAATCTGTGAACGGGTTCAGTCAGGTTTTGTTACTGATAAACCAGCTTGCATTGGTCGGTGGTGCTTCAATGTGCGTAGACAAAGTTCAACCATTCGGGCAGTTGACGATCTGGTTGGATTGTCACTGTGTTCTGGATTTCATTCCCAACAGTATTTGGTGAATAAATCCAAAATATTAAATAGAATTGATACGTTGCTTGTGATCGGAATGTTTTTGGAAAAAGAACAATAGATTTATTTTCAGAAATCTGAAGCATTGAGTCCCCTTTATCCATTTCACTTATGAAGAAAGAAGACGAAAGTCATGAGATGTTAGTATTTCATTTAATCTCCTCAATCACTGACTTAAAACAAATGACCACATTTATGCACTTGGGGTTGTTCAGTGATGCTGAATGAACGTGTACTCCACGGTAAGTGAACTTGAATTTCTGGTTCCATATTTAGTAATCTTCTTATGTTTGTACACGCTCATTCACTATACTTAAACAACCGCATGTGCTTGTTTGTTTAAGTCAGTGATCGAGAAGAATAAAAAAAACTTTAATATCTCGCGACCTTTATCTTCTTTCTGTATTGGTGAAATTTTTTCATTGAGCATACAAATGTTTCGTGAAACACATAACGAAGTTGATCAAATCCCTGATTATTTGGTTGATGTTCCAGTGGATTTTGTTGTTAGCATAAAGTATCATACCTCTATTTGTATCTGATTCGCAGATAAAAACCATTTTCTGAACGACGTTTACCATAGTAATGCTGCCAAACTTATGTACTGGTCGATGAAAAGCACTGGACAACCATTTTGTTCCCGTTGAAACCTGGTAGGTGTGCTGACCACATTTTATGTCCCTATCCGGACTCGGACCGCGAACTTTCATGTCTAAAGCCAAACCTAAAATGTTTGGCCCACGTCTTGTGCTGGCAGTTTTATCAAATAAGTTTACAAATAACAAGCATTCGGGTTCGGAGTGTTTCCGATTGGGTCAAAACGTTCCTGGATCAAGCTTGCACAGATGGGGTATCGTGAAATGGTCTGTTAGTCTATCCAGTTATTAGATGAGCATTATGCTCGCACTCTTGTTTTAAGGTCCCGGGTGCCATCTTCGGTGGGATTAGTGGATTATCACTGCTGTTGATGAGATCCGGCACGGTCGAAACAATTTACCAGCTCTTTCGGAGTCTTCAGTTGATGCTTCCTTTGCTATGTGCAAAAAGAAATCATATGAGTTTATAAGATCGGTAGTCAAACCAGGACTCCTGGAGACCTGCTTAGGATCAAACGTGAACAAGTACATTTATTACTGAACCCAGTTCTCTAAATTTTCTTATCAAATTTGTTTGTAGTTTATTGTTTACATGAACTTCTCTTACAGCTCTCAAGTGATCTCACCATGACCTTATGCCTACACAAAAGCATAAATACATACATACATACATACATACATACATACATACATACATACATACATACATACATACATACATACATACATACATACATACATACATACATACATACATACATACATACATACATATGCATGCATACATACATACAAATACAAATACAAATATAAATACACTTCCCCTATATCGTAATATGATTGGAGTGTTTAACTTTTCGGGCATAGACGCAAATCTCTCTTAACCAGTTCAGTACGAGTTCCTTTTCACTAATTCGAGAAATATCAAAGCAATTATTTTTTGTTGTGATTACCGATTTTAATTTCATGGAGGTGACATTGAAAATTCCACAATTTTAAAAATTATTATTCCAACGTTCAATAGTATGCCTGTAATAAGAAAAAACAAAGAGAGCTATCACTACGAACTGAATACCGGGAGGAAATTAGCCCTGAGCGTCGGTCGGCAAAATTTGGGTGCAGATCATTCAAGCACAATACTGCTACCTTCCGTAATCGGCCCAACGACATCATTTGAAAAAAAATGATTAACCCTTTCCATCCGGTGTTTTGCATGTTTGACTCAAATGCCAGTGTTGTCATGTTCTGACGTCCCTTTTTAGTAGAAAAAAAACTTGTCACCCATACAGTAGTCAACTGAAAGTATGCATCGGTGTTTCTGACATCGATGAGGCTACAAACAATTGTGTTACAAACTTAGTTACTCGTTCATGCACTGTCCGTAATTCATCACCAACGACTTTTGTAGGGGTGCACCACGGACGGCAACCCCAAATGTTAACCCTTTTCTATTTTTCCGGTCATCAAAATCGTGCAAATGGTAAACAAAACATGCCTTCCACTCCTTGCCTCAAATGATACGCCTTCCAGATATCTACCAGTCATGAGCGTCATGAGATTCNTAAATACCCGGAATACAACAGTAAGAACAAACTCAGTCATTCGATCATATCGGATGACAGGAAAACACAGTATCTGATAAGAATCAGCTGCGATAAAGGACAGTTTACAAATTAGAAACAGTTCAGAATTTGCCCCATATTACAGATAATACAGTGTTTTTAAAAGTTTGAATAAAATGGATGTTTCTTAATTCCCGTGAACCAGCTTCATCAATTTCATTGAGCATCTGAGAATTGCAACTGATTGTTACTGATGTTTAACTCACACAGAGTTACAGAACGAGACAGCAAAGATATTGCCAGAATAAATTTCTGTTCGGCAAAACATTGTGTGCTGAGAAAGATCAGATGCACAGTGTTTTGCAATTGGGATCAGAATCGGCCTGACGAGAAAACACGTAAACACTTGTCAGAGCCAGTGTGCGTCTATATGGTATATTGAGTTCAAACAGCGAACATATTTGTGAAGACGAAATGGCGTTCAAGATGGGAATACGTGCGAGATCCCATGTGTGTTTGAGTGTGTTTTATCCGAAGACAGCCACGAACAATCCAAGGTTGTTAAAGTGGAATTCGGAAACGTGAACAGATTCAAACAACAACACCCCCAACCACGGGGTAGGGAAAATTACATCACTTTCTTTCATTCGGGTGAAAGAATTTCGATACATTACGTCCATCTGCAGAGGGCAAATTGAGGTTTTTCCAGGCAAAAATGACTGAATTTCTTCGATTATTTTTATTATTCCCAGTCAAAAACCACTGACTGGTAAATGTAATGCTTGTTGATCTTTAGTCAGTATTTATGACATTTTTCAGTGCTGTTAGAGATACTTATGAGAACATGTTTTGTGTATATTTCACGCTCGCCTGCTTTTTTATAGTATGGCACTTTGACTCTACTTACTATATTTTCACACCGGATCAATAAAAAACCTAGCTGTCAATGACCAATATATAATAGATAGTCAGTATTTGAACTTCAGTTAACAGATGATACGATATGTTCCGTTGATCAGCTTAATAACCTTCGATGTATTCCTTTCTTTCTTTCTTACAGTATTTGGCGGTCGGTCAAGAATATTTGGTAAGTTTCGTGTTGTGAGACTAAATTTTACGATTATTTACCTGATATACTGACGGTCATTGTGTTGTTGTTGTTGTTGGTGGTGGTGGTGGTGGTGATATTGATGGTAAGACGTTTAGTGTTCGTCTGGGTCAGTACCACGCATTTGCATTATAAGCCTTATCTGATTCGCTAATAGAGGTCACAAGACTTGGGATTTCCGTTGTCTTTGCTGAGTAGTATGACTCTGTGACGGTGGCGTTCATCTTTTTTCTGTTGTTTACACTGAGGTTTGCATTTGGAAGGCATTATAGGGAGTTGGAAAACCTACTCAATTTGGTTCAGTGATCAATATATATGAAAAATTAAAGATTATCCTAAAAGTATCGACCGAATTTGATAGCCACGGTGACTCAACAAAGCATTCCGGTTTGTCTCCACTAACTTTTAAGTAACCACCGGTGTTCTTTGGGATTTGATTTTGTTGATCTCACTGAAATCGTTCAATCCCTTCCTAAAATGTATTTTCAATTTCGGTATTGATCAAAATTGGGGGTACGGTTGCACAAACAAGCACACAGATGGGGTCTTGCCTTCCACCAAGAGAATAATATCTAAGTAATTCAACGTTAGCCGCGAAAGAAAGGAATTGAATAGGAAAAAATGTGGAACTTTTTTTCTCTCTAATCTCTCAACTGAGTATCATCAGTCCACGACATTCGGTGCAGGCTAGTCGTACAAAATCCCGAGATATACTTCTATCGGGGCTCGTGAGTGCCTCCCGGCTATGCGCACTCAGCTAATTGATCCTGTGTTTGTACACCCGTTCAATTCACTGGTTCTAAGGGATAGGTGCTTCCCTTTCCTTATTCATATTCAGACAAGGCTGAAAAAATCCGGTAATAGATCAGCGCGAACTTGTATCTTTACCGTGGCACTCACCAAACAAGCTAAGCATCAAATATCGAATACTGATAACCGTGAATACCAAAAACTAACACCAAACTGGCCTAATTTCAGTTGGATAAATTACACTACTCCGCTTGATATTTGGCATTTGTTCAGTGGATGAGGGTACCAGGTTTTCCGTTCTCATGTTCGTTCTAACGTTGAGTACCTCTTAGAAATTTGAGCTTAATTTTCAGCTCGTTGTTTCATTTTGGTTTATCAAGCGAACCTTCCATTGTTATCGATTGTAAAAGTTAGTCAAATATTGAAATAATAATTTATTTATTACTATGTACATGAGCGTTTCCATGTTTTGTGGATCGAGGACTTCGCCTGCTCCAGGAATCATCTCCAAAGAACATCCATCATTTCCTCACAACAATTGTAATTAGTTATTTAGCTCCGTAGTGCGTTCATTTCACGGTCGACAAGCAAAGCTTCAGTAGATTTCTGTTGCAAACCTGGAAAAAAAAATCACGGACAGCCTATGGCGAATGTCAGTGGGTTAAATGTGATAGCAGCTTACTGAATGTGCTTCTAGGTAACTGATTCCACGTACCGTCTGTCATTCCCGTTAACCGATCACATACACGGATGTTCTGCTTCACAGATAGATAGACAGACAGACCAACGGAGAGGTAAAATAATCTCTGACTGTCCGGGTGTTTTATACGTCTATTCGGCGAAGGCGGATTATATATTTGCTTGGAAAATTATTTCCGTTTTCTTTCAGTTTAACTTTCAGTGGAACGAAATAGAATCACCAATCGCACAATGTATTTCAACGGAGATTCAACAGTACCCCCGAATCGTCAGTTGCATATATTTCGGTTTTGTTTAGGATACTCCGTACCACTGTTTATTTGGAACTGAATGTTCAATGTGAATTAATATTTAAAATAGCGGATTTAGTTATTAGTATACATGCATACATACATCTAAACCAACATTGTTGTAAGAGATAACCCTGAAGTGATTATTTATCGATTAATAAATAGGTCAGGTAGAGTGTTCAGGGCCTTGAGAAAATTATGATTGTGGTTTCTTATCGTCCAAATCATTTGTCAGTTTGAGTTGTTTCTGGGTCACAAAGTCGATGTATTTGTCTACCCCGTTGGGTTCGTCAATGCTGAGTACTTCCAAAAATAGGTTCACATTGTTCAGCGTTTGTTTTTTAGGAACATAAGACTGCACATATTGGTGTCCCTCTCGTCGCTGGTTTGATGCTTTTAAGAGTACTGTGTCCGGTCTGACTCCGGCGATTCACAAAGCTTTTCTGTGGCTTTTCGGATGTTCACTAAGTGCTTTAACACATCGATGAAAAAACTCCACCTTGGTGTTTGCCTCTGCAAGCCAAATTTTGAGGCATGAATAATGATCCAGCTTCTTTATCTCCAGTGAATCCTTGTGTTCTTGTAATTCATTGAATATTCCCATTGGGGAATCAGGAACCCAAACCAATGAAAACAAGCCGGTTTTCGTAACTTCGTCTTCGGGCATTTACGGCAACATGCATCTTTTTATACAAATTACGTTGTTTTGTCTGGTAGTCGGTAAACTGCAATCAATTTTCCTAAAGCAGTTCATCAGATGACGAAAATTAAAGGTTTTGACGCAAGCTGGGAGGATGGAGAGGGCTTATTATGGTTGATCTCTTTGGTGTTCTGTTGACCTAAGCGTCACGCGATTCATCACATAGTTTGATGTCATCATTGCGTGATAAAGGTCACGGTCAACTTCTCTAATTCGACTAAAGACCAGGGCAGCGGGATTGCTCGGACACTTTTTTCTGTGCATATACAGTGATGGGTTTACCAGCCTGATTGCCGCTGTAGGCGTCATACATAAATCTAAAAGACTGTTTGCCGGTCCTCCTCGCAACAATGGTTACCTTTTCTTTTATGTGTACTTGTGCGGCGAGTTACGTAGATCAGACAACGAGGCGGTTGTCACAATCCAGTGTGTCTGATCACTGGTGGCAATAAAACAGCGAAAAGCGCAATCGTAGCCAAACCTCGTAAAAACAAGGCATCAATCTGATAATGAAAATTTCAAAGGGATACATTGAGGATCTCCGGTTAGACGGAATCCTTTAAAACAAAGCAAATTATAAATAGCAGGTTCTGAATCTCGAAAAAATCGATGGATCGACACAGTTGATGAGCTTTAAAAAGTGAACCTCTAGTCCAGTACTTTCCGAGTGGCTGTCTGATCTACAGTATAAACTGAAAATGATGCATAAAGTGAAGTTTGAAGGGTATTTATTAGGTAAATGCGAGTGGAAACATCGAACACAATCTCTAATGATCTATTAGTCTGTCTGTCTATGAATCAGCTGCAGACTATAAACCATAATCACCCAATCTATAAATGGTTGTTTGTTCAAAAAAGTATAACGCTCCTCAAGCCTGCGCATTGTCAACTGGATGTTATTTTCGATCTTAACAAAACTCAAAATGTTATCAAAATTACCAGTTCTCTTCAGAAACATTTTGCTCTCACAATTAACTGAATCGTAAAGCTTACGTCAAAAATTCACCTGGCAGATGAGTTGCAACGAACGAACAAAATCCACGCATTTATTCCAGCACTTTTTCCTCGCAGCCGAAGCCTAACAATCAGTCCGGGAATATCAAGTGACTGGTAAATGAGTTTTGACTGTAACTGGTTTTAGTCGCCTATCAATTTTTTTTTACATCTGCAATACACTCTGTAAATTTTAGCGAATAATCTTCCCCGAAATAGTGTCACAATGCAGGGAGAAAACATTTTGATTGTAAAATCAAATATTATCCTCGTGTTTCTATATACAGTAAAACCGATTGGCCAAACATTCATGAAACATACAAGAGCGATTTATGTTCCACCTTGTTCTGCGGATTCACTTTCTGATTATCGTGAACTGAAGAACGATTTGGCAACACCGCTTGGCTAGCCTGCGCAACAATTTACAAATCGTCGTATTTGTCGAAAAATGACACACAAACATAAGCACATGCAAATATTCTTTCAACAAGCTGAACTAAACAATTTGGTCACAAACTGTTCACGTCACTAAATTCTATTTGCGTAGTCAGTCACTCATAGTCGACAGTTCCAATCCATCCCGTTTGAACTAATTCGATGACATGTAACACAGTGTCCTTTTCAGGCAGCATTCGTTCATAGAATAGCAGCTGTCATGCATGGATTGCGACATTTCCGTACTGTTCGCCAGTACAGAACTCAGCAGCTTCTTCCACATCGACATCACATGGTGTAATGTAGCGCGGAATGGTCATTTGCGCTGAACGTGGGCATTAAAGTCACTGGGTAGTAATAGGCTCCCTGTTGAAAGACAAATTCTCAGCAGGGTCCTGCTATAGTAAGAGTAGTAGGACACGCGCTACATAAGTTGAACTTGCGCAGTCTGATTTCGGTGATGCGAAACTGCGCGCCTCAGTCTCTCTTTTTCCCTGTTCAAAGTGAATTTTTCTGTATAATTGAAACTGAACTATCAAAAACTGACGGGTTGTTAGATAGTTAACGTGTACATTTTTTTGTATACTACTCCCGAAGGCATGATTTTTAAAGGGGTTTACAATTAACCACTTCGCACCACCGATCGAGGGGGTTTGATGCATGCGGATAAAATGCCGTGCAACTAAATCGTCGTTCCATTGAATAGCCTGTCAAAACTCAAACATTTTTGATTCTGCTTCATATCACCTGACAAACAAAGTTGCTCTAGAGGCCAACATCAAGAGTAAGTAACTATATTGAATCATATTATGAAAGACCCTGGTCAGCAACGCGATTTGCTTTTATTGCTCTGATGGCAATGGTCTATTAGCGATTTAAGTCACCCTGGCATCATCCTGACAGTGATGTTTCCGATCCCATTTCTGTCTTTTAACCTCCCTTAAGTTGTTTAGTCGAGTGAAAACAAATCACTTTACTGAGCCCTGTGGATAAATTTTCAGCGATGATTTTATCTGATTGACTTCGACATAAATGCACCCAAAAGCATACCGCAGTTACATGTGTAAAGTGACAATAAATGAGAAGAAAAATCGTGTTACAGAAAGTGAAAGTCATAGTATGAGGTTCTGTGCCAGTTCGTGGGATCAGCAACCAATGGACGAAAAAAGATTTGGGTACTGCAAAATTGGGAGACGCTTTGATATGAGTCGTTTATTACCTCTTTTATCAATCAAAAGCTGGCGTAAATGATTAAACGAGGCATCTGGACCCCCTGGTACTCAGTGACTGAACGCAAAATATTTCTGAAACCTAAACTTACCATTTGTTTGTTCTATACAAAGGAAGTAAAAGCACACAATGTGCTATTAGTCATTCACCGTTCTGAAGTTAATTAACTTCATGGGTTTGCCCGCCACAAAGCCCCAGCGACCTTAAAAACATTCTTTCCTGATTCAACTGCTATGGTTTAGGCGATGCAGAAGAAATACTTCTGATGGTTCTATCTGGATGGGGATAAAAGAGTGATTCACTCTGCTAACTCGATGCCTGGCACAGACCAATTGTGCTCTTTTATGTGGATGTTTTGTCACAACATTCTAACAAGTATTTCGCTAATAATTTTATTGAAACTCATTGCTTTCCTCATGCTTTCCTATATTTTCATTTGCATGGAATTATTAGACTGTAGGAATGTTTCCCGGTAAGGTGGATTGGTATCGATGAGTGCTTTGTTCCATTGGGAACAGCTTCCTTCTTCCCAAACCCATTATCTTCATTTTGCCGCGAATAATCGATAACCAGACTTCTTTGATGACCTTCTGTGCCGCAATATGTACCAAGGTTCGAGTATGTTAGGTGGATCGGCAGTAAAGTTATTCGCGGCGGGAAAAAAATGCATTGCCTATCTATGGAAAAGGTTGACTGGCTAAAAAATGTCAAAAAGACACCATTGCCTTCGGTGCATCGCTGATTTACTCTAGTCAATTGATTAGAAGGCTATTTGTACTCCGGCTAGGAGGATAAGAGACTTGTGCCTACCCTGTGCAGTCTCATTGTACCGGTTTATTGCTATCTCGTCTCGACTTTATTTTTTGTCCTCTAAATGTTTTCCCTTAACTCGGTGTGGCAACTTCAAATAAAGATAGCTGCTCGACACGCGAAACATGTCCCAACTGGTGCAGTCAACTTGCGTCAAATTGCTGTCGTATCCGGTTAGGACATGAAGTCTTACCTTGGTGTTTGGTCAACCCGCCTTTTTTATGCCAATGCTGACACACGACTCAAGCATCAATGACCGAAAACATCGAATCAACTGAAGATTTCTTCCAGCAAATTCCCTTTATCGCATACATTCTGTACAACTGATCGCACTGTTTCATAACATTTGCTATTTTTCAAATTCACAGAAATGCCACATTAGCATACTTTGTTTTGAAACTTAGGACACATCGTCTGTGTGATTGATATACGTGGGGTCACCCACCTATAGTTCACTCGGTTAAAGTCATTCATCATATACTTAGAGAGAAGGCAAGCCAGAGGCACCTACTCTAAACAGAGAATTCTAAAAGCACGGATGAGGGAAGCAGGTTTGTCGCTCCACTGTGCCCATCAAATGCGAGGCGCGTAAATCAAAACAAGCGATATAGCCTGTTACCCCATTGGTGCACTTGAGCATGCTCTTTACACACTTGAACGGATAGGCAATGCCATCAGCGCGCACAGAAACAACATGAATATCCTCTCTCTCTCTCTCGCTCCCGCGCTCTCGTTACATATGCGATTACCATACTTGGGATATCAGTGGGACGTTCGATCTATGTATTGAGCGGGAAGGGAAAAACAAGTTATTCTTGTCAAATAACATATTACTATTTAAAACTCCATCTTCTATCATACAAATGAACTCGGATAGAAAAAATATCCACGGTTTCTTCAGCTTCCAGTTAGAATTTCTACCTCGAAGTTTGTTTTCACCTTCGGTGGACCGAACTATCTAATTCTGAGAGCACAATAATCAATAAGAATACGAATTAGCTCATCGTTAGATGTGTGTAACCTATCATCATAGGCTTTTGATCATTAAAATGGGACCTTGCAAAAACAAATAAGGGTACAAATGTACCACATCATAATGTGATAATTGCAAGCAGACGCTTTTAAATAGTCCCAAATAAAATCGCTTTCCTATTCCCAAATAAAACATGTAATCCACCCGTGTCTTAATCCGGATAGAGATGGTCACCGACATGACTAATAACTGTATGAGAATAGTTGACTGGAAAAACAAACTCTATTCTCGGTTTCATCATGGATAGTCCATTGTGATGTCTGGGAATTGTGCAGCACAGTGTTGATCAAACGAATGCTGTTATCAAAATTATCTTTAAACATCGATTATATTTAGATGCTGTCGTGACAAAAACGATCGTAGTGAATCGCCGCACTCAGGAAATCGGTTCACTGGGCAAAAAACTAGTCACATATCATTGGTAAATTCAGATGTGGCAACTATTACCTGGCAAAAAATTCAGACTCATTGAGTGGTGTTTTGGGGTAGTATAGGTCGTCCATTCATCGTGTCTGGTGTTTTGCTAGTTTAAAACCCATCAAAGCCTTCAATTTGCCTTCAATTGGTCGCGCCACCCCTTACCGTGCACTGGTTGTACATTTGCAGCGTTTCAAATAAGCTGGAGTAAAAAGGGTAGCATAGATAGATATCGATTATTGTCACGCTTTGAGGAGTAGAATAATAAATAAATAAATGAATAAATGAGCTCACGGTGATTTCAATCATTTATCGACGAACAGAGAAACAAAATCTCACCGAAAATCAGATGTGATGTTTCGGCTGACAAGACTTCTTTCAAAGAGGTAGAGACCTTGAACTACATACAATCTATGCAGATACTCCATCACACTTTAGTTTTATGGCAAAGCGGGAAACAGGATTGAAAATGACTAACAAATATAATTCTGTTCTAATTTTCGAACATTTATGGTCGAACTAAATATTCGTTGTTCAGTTCTCTCTCTATATTTATCACTTTCTGCTTCTTCCCTTGGACCCGCATTCCATTCTCAGGACCGAAGCGATGAACGTGAGGCCAAGTATGGTGAGTAGTACGCAAGAAATTAATTGATTTTATTATAATACTGTCTTTTTTACATGGGTATTTGTCACTATATTGTTTTCATTACATTTTTATTGTTAAAGTGATATTCTTATTCATCCACCCTTGATTAGTCATACCGGTCAGTTTTAACTGAACAATATGAACTGGAAGTTGGGCGCGTTGTTGGATTGAACGATATTTCATACAGTGTGCAGCATGCTGGAGTTCGTCCAGCTGCAATACTATTTTTATCACTGTCATAGAATGTCTTACCTCCGATGGGAGGCGATACCTCACTGCCTAGCCATCGGAATCTTACGTGGTTCGCCTTTCGAATTTCCAGACTCTTTTTGCCGGTTATCTCTCTCTCGTCTTAATAAGGAAACACGTAATAAAATTGCAAAACTCACGCACACTTCACTCACTTGAAAAATCACATTCACTCACATTCGTGGCTTGCACTGCAACATTCAATCTACATAAAAGTCTGTGCAGACCACCTTCCTTTTGTCCATTAACCGAAACTCAACTCTACAAATGCCACTCACCTACCAGTTAGTTAATCTCCTCACACCTCATTCCTTTTCAAAAACTGGTGTTTGTGCACCTATCAACCATTCAGTCTCTTCTATCCCGTTCACTTACTTGAATTTCATCAACAGAGTATGTGGCTGAAACTTCGGTTTCCTTCTTTCAACCATTGCTGGTGCATTTTATATACCGTTGCCCAAATAGCACATGGAATTCCGATTTTTGATATTTGCTCAAAAGACACTAAGAGCATAATTGAAACAGATGCCCTGGGCCCCGTTTACAGTTGTCGGTGACTTTGACGCACCCTGTAGCGATACGCCCCAGTTGATTGGTGTACCTTTCATAACTTTGTGGTATTTTACCACTAGAAGGAATGTTTTTCCCCCGCCGATGCTTCTACCTCAATCTATAAATTCTCCGGTGTA
>UZAN01040421.1:45247-65396 GCA_900618425.1 Echinostoma caproni | reverse complement strand
ACAGAACAAACTGTTTCACGATCGTCAGTACCGTTTTCAGTTCCATCTACGAGTGATCTTTTCGCCCAAATAGTCACCAGCATGCGAAAACCACCAATTAACCGACAGAGTGTCGGTGAACACATCAAAATCCCCCGACTGTGTTCTGTTCGCAGGTCTACCGGCTAAACTATCGGAGTTTTTTTTCTCCGATCTTGTTCCGAACAAGATGTTTCAATGATCGTACCAACTCCATCCGAGTCGATCGGAGCATCTGTCTTTCCATGCTTGTGAATAATAGCATTCCGGAGGGTGTTTTTCTTCCCCCCACACTTTTCCTAATGTTCTTTGATGATCTTTCCTTAACTTTCAGTCCTGTGCACGCCTAAGTCGATGACAGCACTGCACTGTTCTTTGACTCATTCCTCCTCCCACCTCGCTAATGTCATGATTGGTGCGGACCGCTTCTCCATGCATCTTCTTTTTTTGACACTGACCTTATCGATATGATTCCCTTGAACCTTGTTAATTATCGTGACTATCAGTTGAAATATCAGTTTAGTGTGGTTGGTCAAGTTCAGCTCCAGCCACAAATCTGTCGCACCTCAAAGCAACTCTATTCGATTTTATGCTACTGACAAATGGGTAAGTAGCTTAACGCAAAACTACAAATAATGAGTGAGGCTTGGCAATCACATTCCGATTTTTTTTCATTACACACCTTAGTGTGATGAACAGCAGACGGGGAAAACCCT
Organism: Echinostoma caproni; assembly: GCA_900618425.1. Lineage (NCBI taxonomy): Eukaryota > Metazoa > Platyhelminthes > Trematoda > Plagiorchiida > Echinostomatidae > Echinostoma > Echinostoma caproni. The sequence goes on along the minus strand of UZAN01040421.1, from coordinate 64,662 downwards.
ATGGTCACGAGGACCTGCTTTTCAACTCCGAAAATGCGTTGAAACCGTATCTTAACAAAATGACTGCCAATACAAAACTACACCAGTAAAAATTTGAATACCAATTGCCAATTAGGATTCTGCCTTCATGTTCCCATTCATGTTAGAACACTTCAGCCGTTAAACTCTCTCTTTCAGCACTTCTCTGATTTTACTCTACATCCTGTGAGTAGATCATCCTACTAGCCAATTTCTAACAAAGGATGTAGGTAGTGGAGAGTTGGTTAAATTTCTATTAATTTCAATATTCCTAGTCCGGGAGCATTTATTTGGTCTTAGAGACTATTGTGTTCATCCATCCATCCGTCCTCTATGTTCCTCATTGGTTATATCCTTTCGTGCGGAACCAAGCCTTGAAGAACTAAAGAGAGAGAGATGATTATTTGAAAATTCTATTCTATCCATTGTTGCATTTCGCTATTGATGTGCATAAGTATTAGGGTTTGCTGTTTTTGAAGGGTGATCGGAGGGAAGGGACAAATGTACCATCAGATATTTTTGTTTTTTGAGCTTTTCCTGTTTCTGTTGAATGATTATTAAACTTTCACTTTCGAATCGAGTGAGGACGGAGAAATGAAATGACATCAGGGATTTAATTTGACACTAGTAGTCGACAAGACTAATGAAATTATCTAAGCGATTAGCTTTCTCCCTGTTTGGGATCGTCTTATACCCATTGGAAAATAGTCGGCAACTTTCGGCTTCTACTTTCATATCCGGTTTATATGCATTCTTGCATTGATAACACGTCGCGAATTTGGCCATCTTTTTTCTTCATTTCACTAGCAGAGATTTTATTACCCATCATGGAATATGATTTGCAGAAAGTGAACGCATTTTCTACTCCGTTCTTTTCGCTGCGCACACTACTTATGCAAAAGTATTACGTAACCTGTCGACATTCTTGTGGACACTATCAAGGTTTTTGCAGAGAAATCATGGAACACAAGCTGTCGGCGAACATATATTTTCGTTGGTTTCATTCTCAATCAATTGGAATCACATCCATGAGGAAAGATAGATATCTAAAAAGTGAAAAATATATCACGTAGTCAAGTTTTCGATTAAAAGAAAGAATCAGAGTGATGGAGTTGACAAACGCTTGAAAAGCTGAGGTTTGCAACGATTTTAATCACTTCGCACCAACGCCGAGCTCATTGGTGCCACACGTGCTTGTTTTTGTCAGGGCAGTCCAAATGTTCTACCTATGAGTTTAGCAGTCAATCTGGCTTATTATCGCCGTCGCATAGTTCTTCCCCATACTCCATTGTTTCCCTGAGATGCCTGCTCATTCGCATTCTCTCTGCATCTCATCTCTTCGAGATCATTCCAGGGGAACTTTTATTCTAAACCCCCTTATTTGTATACAATTCATGCTGCTCTTGTAAATTCTCCCTAACACCTTTCCAAAATATGCACGAAAGATATTGCTCAATCATCGTAATAAGTATATTCAGCTTCGAAAAATAGGGTCACGGATGCCTCTTAACAAACGAATGAACTAATCCAAGCTTGCTACTCTAAAATAGGGTCACTATTTTGATAGTATCACTGTACTCACTCTAATTCAACAACACTTCGATCTCTTTGTTCTGAGGTGTGATTATACCCATACACCCTACCCATACTCCTTTAAACATGTCATCACCTCATCATATTCACTTCATTTAACGCTTTCTACACTACCCAATTTGCGTAATTTCAGCAACGCATTAAATCCCACATTGATATTCACCAATGACGTATATAACAACTTGAATGATACGGATCATAAATTCTGTAGCTGTACCGTACTCATGTTGAGGAAGTCGACAATGACTGAATGAATTTACTGCTTATCCAAGGTAGCATTATGGCTTAACCGGAGGTTTCACTTCATCAGGTTTCTCGTCAGATGGTGCAGTTTCTTCGGTTTGTGTGGAAACTTCTATGTACGCTAAAGGAGTCTTCGTCTGAATGATCTTATGAGGAACTGCTAGCACTTTTTTTATTATATTGCCTATTCAATCGTTTATGAAATATATGCTATATTTTATTTTCCCTGAAAATTGTATGATTACATCGGGATTAAATTTTCTTATTATTTTCAATGTCTGGGTATTTGGGTATTTTAAAATATAAATGTTAGAAAAATGTCTGCGCCATATGGTGATAGTTCCGCGAAACATTACGGTTTATTTAAAAATAAACCATAATTCAGTGAAAACTCAATTAGTGAATCGTCGTATAGCGACGGATGGCTATTGCGTGGATTGTCAATTCTCATCATCAACCACAGGAAGAGACTGAAACAATTAGCCAACCACGATCGAATCAGCTCTGTGCTCAATGAACTGAACCTAATTTGCCAAATCACGTTCATCAATTTCTGTGCCCAGTTCATTGAGAAAACAAAGATAGACTCTACCGGAAAGTTCCAGACTAAGTCACTAAATCATACAGAAGTCGAGACTTTGTTCCCAGTCCACACGGAGTGACACATCACAAACCTATCTTCCCTCCAATTAAATCGAGAACGAATGGATTCATTATCATGCGGACTGAAATACTGCGTTCCACTGAGGAAGACAAAGATATTCGAATCTCAAGCCCACTTCGAACGTTTCATGGATCAGTTATCGAAATTGCAGTTACCCTCAAGTGTCGCATACATTTGGCTCAAAGCGAAGCTCGTAGACCTGGAACATCAATACAGATGCTGGCCTTCAAGACCGAATTGTCTACTGATCAGGAGCCCCGTGGAGTCACTTCACGATCTTAGAGTGAACGAAAACTTGATACTGCTGCAGCCAGATAAAGGATCAGGTGTATTTGTGATAGACAGATGTGATTACATCTCGAAAATGGAAAATATCCTGCGAGATCACACGAAATTTCAGGAATGTGGAAAAGAAGACTGTGTAAATGCCATAGAAAAAGCTGTTTCACACGAGATAAAAACATTTTTAGAAGGCGGATTCATGAATGACTCGACCGCTAGACGTCTAAAATCACGAGGGTCGCAGACGACACAACTGTACGATCTACCGATTTGGCACAAGCTGCAGATACCATTGAAACCTATATTGCCGATGACGCGTTCGCCCCAACACCGGCTAGCGAAATGGCATCAGAGAATATTGAAACCGATTACCGACAAACTATGTGTTCACAGCCTGATAGACAGCTTACAGTTAGTAGAACTTACAAACCCGATCAATGTGAATCACAAATACATGGCTATCATGAACGTGGCGTCGTTGTTTACCAAGGTGGATGTAAAAATGCAACAGAGGACCGATGGAAGCCTTGGTCCATCTGTTCATCGAAAACACACGTAGACGGGTCAATATCTGCATTTCCCCAGCTTCGTCCCCATCCGTTACAAACGAGAGCTAGCGAAGACACTTAGTGACCGTGCGAGAAAAATTCGTACGCCTGATAACATCGCAGATGAAGTGCTAAAACTGAAAAGCACTCTCCAGGACAACGATTACCCGAGCTCGTTCATGAAAAAAGTATAACATTGTACGTCCAAAGGTAGAGCGACCGACATCCGAGCCGAAGTGTAAGGTTGTCCTAGTACTACCGTTCAAGGGTGATGATGTGAGTAATTTGTTAGATCACCGCCTAAGCTCGTCCATCAAACAAACATGCAGCACAGTCGAACCAGTTTTCGTCTACACATGTGACAGAATACCGGGTCCTCCAGTAAAGCAACCGCTCCCGCAGTACATCAAATCCCACCAATTGTACCAATTCCTCGGTGGGAGCTCGGCTACCCACCTAGGTATAACCGAGAGGCAGCTTAGACAAAGAGTGTGGGTCAAAAAACTGGTGAGCGAATTACACCCGAATGATCGAGGTCAAAAGTCAACCCAAAGCCGAACAACCGTCGCTCGTCACTTGTTATAGACTTGGCATCACGTAAACGTGAACGCATTGCGCAAAACTCTCGATTGCTCCAGTTTACCCAGACGATTGCTATAAAACGACGGAAGCCTAAACTGTGCAAGAAAGAAGAGAAAGACAGAGCTGTAAATCTATACCATTTCAACTTCAAGCGAATCTGCTGCAACTTCAAGTGGATCTGTTGTAACTTCAAGTGAATCCAACCAATCGCATTCCAGGGGACCCCGGAAGATTATTGGTGTTTCGGTCGTCAAACGTCACCGACTGGACCCGGTCTGTCTAAACCCCATCCAGTCCGAATGAACTAATTTCTCCGTATACAGACAAAAGTACTTTTTGAGTGAGTTACCGAGCGAGGATGAAAGTTTCGATGAGGATGAGGTGGGTCGTTCTCCCTCCCCTCCCCCACCCACCCACCCGCGAACGTTATGTCCGTGATCGCTGATCGAGTGTGCGTCATAGGCACAAATCACCTCTGTCGGCCGGGTACGGAGTGATTCACATAAAGATGGATCGATAAATCGGTCACTATGCTCAGGCGTGAATGTGAACATGATTGATTGCATGAATGGATTCAGTTTAGGACCTCAGTAACCCAATGATTAAATTCCATTGGGGCCGAGTTTCTCTCGAATAAAACCGATTTCTTTGAACCAAATGCAATCGACATGTTTCTTGCATTGAAATGCAAACTTATCAAGATACTTAACAATAAGAAACGGATACAGCGAAAGAATTAACAGTATTTCACCTAAATGATAAGATCAACCTCGAACCTATTCATGAGCTAACAGAAATAATATTTTCCCCTGCCATTGATTTATNCCTGCCATTGATTAATACGTTCAATCCGCAATACCAATGGCAACAATCTGTTACCTGCAGCTTCTCCCTTCGCTAATGAGCTTCATAGCATAGGTTTTGCCTTGATTGTATCATTGATCTACCCGTCGCACCATTTCACATACTGATTACATAAGTGCGATCTTTATAGTTTAGTGAATGAGACAGATGATGATAAGACTGAGATCACACAAGCGATGTTAACTCTGTACCGGGTGATCCATGGGGTATTAAGTAGAGTTGGTAAATTATTCTACCCACTGTTATCTTAATATTGATCGGCAACTTTCATATTCTAGAGGAATAGTTGCCTCTAATAGCGAATTCATGAATAATCCGGGAGATATGTCACTGAGTGTCGGACAAAAGAAAATGTTCATTGGCACCGCGGATACCGGTTTGCAATGTTTTTCCCGGATGGGTGGTACCACGAAAGATTGAGCTATCCACCACAAAGGTAGAAATCAGTGACATTTGTTCTTCTCTGAACTGACCTGAGCTGGACGACTGAAGACAAAAGCTTTTTTACATTATTACTCGACTCATTCGTAGTCACTGGCGTATTCCCTAACGTATTTATTCCACTCTTAATCAATCTGGTTTATAAAAAACTGCTTGAGAGTTTTCACAAATGAACTTGACCAAATCTGTTTCGTCACCGTTCGTTAAGTCCACCTTAGAATGACTGACAAGTGTGAGTGGTTTCTAATGAACAGCTAAAGGTCAAAACAGAATGGTCAACCTATAATCCAGTTGCCTAATAATAAACCAAAAGACTGTTATTGCCACCACAGTCCCATTTGACTGTTATGGTCAGTGAAGTAACCGCATCTCCAAGGCTCAAACAGCTTACGCAGGACTGAAACACCTTTGGTGCAGACGCGATGTTTCGTTGAAACTGAAAGGTTGTGTATACTGCGCCAGTGTGCGGTCAGTTCTACTGTACGATTGCGAGACCCTAAATTTGTGCGTGCAAGATATCCGTCGTCTGGAAGTCTTAGACTGCCGATGTTTACGTAGTTTGGAGCGGGTTGAATGAAGCTGGCGTGTATGTCGCAATAATACGATGGGGAATTCATTGTCCCATCAAATTCAGATAGCCGGCTTCGCTGGTTAGTTCAATTGTGAACCTCTGTGTGTCGACCACAGAGGTTCACTTTCTTTGCCGCCCTCCAGTTAAACCTGATCCCTCTCCATCTTGGTCTCTATCGCTTGATTTGTGAGTTTGGCAGTGATTAGTGGAGTTCGCTTCACTGCATCTCGCTGTGCGATGATGACGATGACTACTTAAAGACTCATCAAATAAAAGTAACGATGAACAGTTTGTTTCTGTCTTAGTGAATCACCTGGTATAGTATGGATAGATCATTAAAACATTGGACATGAGATTCTTTGGATTGATGACAGCAACTGAAATCCACATTTTTCATGAAGTTTAGGGCGTGCACGGTGTCGAATACCAGTGAGTCATAACTAAGTGGATTGCATTTGGTTCAAAGAAATCGGTTTTATTCGAGAGAAACTCGGCCCCAATGGAATTTAATCATTGGGTTACTGAGGTCCTAAACTGAATCCATTCATGCAATCAATCATGTTCACATTCACGCCTGAGCATAGTGACCGATTTATCGATCCATCTTTATGTGAATCACTCCGTACCCGGCCGACAGAGGTGATTTGTGCCTATGACGCACACTCGATCAGCGATCACGGACATAACGTTCGCGGGTGGGTGGGTGGGGGAGGGGAGGGAGAACGACCCACCTCATCCTCATCGAAACTTTCATCCTCGCTCGGTAACTCACTCAAAAAGTACTTTTGTCTGTATACGGAGAAATTAGTTCATTCGGACTGGATGGGGTTTAGACAGACCGGGTCCAGTCGGTGACGTTTGACGACCGAAACACCAATAATCTTCCGGGGTCCCCTGGAATGCGATTGGTTGGATTCACTTGAAGTTACAACAGATCCACTTGAAGTTGATAAGTTATAAACCTACTTCGGGAGAAAGATGGACGAAGATGATACCAATAGCTCAGTCGCGGTTATTGGTAGTTGTTAGTTTTCCTTATTTTCCTTGATTGTAGTATGTACCTGAAGAGGCACAGAGAATTTTTTTCCGGAAATAAATTGTGTAACACGGTACGGATCCTTTTTATTCAAGTTCATTTCGGGAAACGGTTATTTCAATTCCCATCTCGCTTTGAATCTCGTTCTTGTTCGGATTAGTCACGATCGTCGTTTAACGACTTACATATTTGTTAGTAGTATAAATTGACATTCATTCTGTACCCCTTGGTGTAAACTTGGAAACCTTAAAACCCCGTAATTTGCGACTGCGGCTCAACCCGATGCTCATAAAAAAGTAGACTCGATTTATGCTTGATGTATCACCTCTGGTTCTACTTTTATATGGTTTTACATTGTCAGCAAATTGAAATATGAACTTATAATAAATTCATTGCAACACTGGTGAACAACGGTATTTCTGATAAGCATTGCGTTTTCAAAATCCTACCTCATCCATTTATTGAAAGAGAAGAAAAATACCATGAAACTAAATTCATGTGTCAAAAAACAACGCAGTTTGTGATTGCAATTGGCAAACTAATTTTGAATCGCAAAGTGATATAAGCAGAATAAATCTCGCGAGATAATAATCGATTTCATTTCGTCGGTCTGTGAGACAGCGCTTTGAAAGGCAGACCCGACAACAAGAGGTTATAAAAGTGAAATAAGAAAATGGGTGACGAAACAAGTTTTAGACTATTTTAAAAGTTAATAATGTAGCTCATCCGCCATTAAGTTTAGTTTACAATAGAGTCGGTATTTTCGGAATTTCGTCCAAAAAATGAAAAGGATATCAGGTGTATGATCGTGAATAGAACGACATAAAATTTCGTAAGAAATGCCATGTTGGGCATATCGAGGTGCTTCATCTGAAAATATGAAACACTGTGTTTATAAGGAGAGTTAAATGAGGTTTTTTTTATATAGGTGGGAAGTTAGTCGAATACATCTCGTGAAAATTATACTTTGACGGATTGTGCTCTTGGTAGATCATTCACTTTGACCAATTCAGGTCGGAATGCTTTGGCCACTGTGTCGGTCATTTCTGTTCTTCTGAAGACCAGCTCTGGGGATGTTTACATAAGGTATTGAAGTGGAGTGGGGTAGGATGTTGTTTCGAAACTTATTTTGTTCACAAATGACCCTAAAATAGTTGAAATATCCATATAGAACAAACCAGATGAGATAGAGCGTGGTTCAGCACGTCAACTTGCTGACTCAAGGGAACGGATCATGCATCGGCCTTTCCCCATCGTAACAGCAATGCTAGTGGGGATTTAAGAGCCACTACTAGTGCGCTTTTTGTTCACTCGGAGGAAGTGATATTCGCCTTCAGTGAAACAATTTCCGCCAGAAAATTGAATCAATTTGGATCTGGCAAAGCAATTTGTTCACAGATCGCGGTTTCGAGGATCGTCCAGATACACTTGTCAACTTGCAATACAGACGTTTCGATATAACTTATGACAACGGTTGCTTCGTAAATCAATACAAGTAAATATATCTCGTGGTAATGATAGTAGTGAAAGTAGTAGTAGTAGTTGTTGTTGTTGTTGTTTTTTGTTTTTGTTCTTGTTCTTGTCCAGCTTCCACTTCAGCATCAGCTTCAGCTTAACGCTTACGGAGAACCTATGATGGTAGAAGAGTCTTTGTCTAAGTCAACCGAAGTCTGCATCTCATGCATATAACAGAGCTACTTTTAACACCTTGAAAAGGCCCACGTACTCTGTTGCTCCACATTTGAGTATGATCATCAGCACATCTCGGTGCACACACTCGGGTGCGATTGAGAAGCGGCACCACATAGTAAAACGAGCTAACTAACTGATTTGTCACAAAAGCCGTGTGTCGTTTTATGAGTTTGAACTACAATTACCACATTTGGTTTTTGGTTCCGTTTTCACATGTATTCAATGAAACGATCCATGTGTTGCGGATGTATGAGGACAAGTTCACCAGCGTGTCAGTAATTGGTTAGTTGAAACCGTCGTGAGAAAATTGTTGGGTCTTCGAGAGGACGAGATGAAAAGTTGACGCACATTTGCTGTCTATAGTGCGTTTTATAGTCCATCTCGGCGATAAAATCACCGTGTCTCTGTGGTTTTTCCTGTCAACAAAGCGACTTGTAATAAACACGCGCGTTATTTGTGTGTTGAGTGAATTCAGAAGTGAATCCGACTCAGTGTGCGCAACGCATTTTGAGCTAGCACACAGACACGCACACACATGACTAAAACAAAGATCTGTAGAAATGAGCTTATTATTAGGAGATCAAGGTTCACGGACCACAACGGCAGAATTGAAGCGGTTTACATCAAAGACAATTCACATGGGGTTGAACGCAACGCACAACCACGGCATTATTTGTTTGTGTGTGCCTGTACGCATTTGTGTGAAGGTAAGGTATTGATGATGTCATTAGCAGTAGCACTACGAGTGGGCCTCATACCGAGTACGTTTGCAACATCTGTCTCAATCCACCACAACAGCAGCTACAGACAAAAATACGGTCATAACCAGGGCAATGCTGATTGTGTGTTACCGTCTCGTTTCTTCGTCTTCTCGCAAAGGACGGCAACTGTACGTATTTGTGGCGGCATCTCAACTTTAACGACCGCAAAGTAGATGAAAGTCAGTTTGCCGATCGTAAGTATCGACATCAAACGTGCCGCATTGAAGACAATGTCACGTCTCTGGGACGCTGGAGAGAGAGAGAGAGAAAGAGTGGTCGCTTTGTAGGGTAGGCAGTCTGGTGGTCAAGCGAATTTAGCCCCAGAGTAGCAATGTGTATGCGTCTCTGTGTGTCTGTATATTTGTGTGTGCATACTTCACAAACAATCAATATGTTTCTCTGCTAACCTTAGATGTTTCTACAAATACCGCTTTGTGTTCCAGTGTTTGTACGTGTTTATCGGTGATTGCGATGTACGTGTCCCGTATCTCCAATATTTCTCACAATCTCTGTTTCTCTACTTGCATCGCGCGCTCTAAATGACCCCAATTTAAAAGCATCCAAGACCGAGCAACCCTTTGATCCGCAATCTTACCCGCCAGAAATACTGTGAGATACATAAACATATAAATACACACGTGCAGGCTGGCGAAACCACACACACACACACACACACACGGTTGCGGTATAACTCGCATATGTATGTGCACTATGTGCCGACTGTGTTCGATTGCCGCTCCAGCATATGTGTATCGAGAAAAAACATCCGTGATAGAATGAAGCGGTTGTAGAAAAACTACTCACATAGGATGGAAGGAATAGAGAAAAAAGAACAAGGTCGGCTAGGTTCACCATTCGTGTATTGACACGCTGCACATGATAAGTCCCGTGGTGCATGCGTGCATCTGCCGTACATGAGCGTCACGATCAACCGGCACAATCGATCAATTGATTTTCGAATTCGAGCGTGCGTATTAGCACTATCCACAAAATTATCCAATCCTTCGAATCAAGACATTTTAGATAAGGTTATTGTTAACTGTTCTGTATCCGCATTAATGCATGCGTCGAGGATTGCGATCGATATTTTTGGGTGTCTCTCATTGGGCATTTAGTCCATTTTATCGTGAGACCACTGAGACAGTGTGCTCATATTCCTGCTATCGTTGAAACTCGGGTTTGTTTTCATTTGTGTAAATCGGTTCTGTCGTAGTCAGGTTTATTGAGCTAGACTTCATCACACGAGTCTTTTTTTAAATAATAACTCCGTATACATGACATTTTGCAAGCCCACCCACCACCTACCGCGCTCAGTTATGCTCTGTCTAGATAAGCTACTTAAAAGCCGATGTACGTTGACTGGCGACACTAAGTACTATGATTGACCTCCGATGACCAGTATCAGCGATAGATCCGTTCAATTTGTGCGCACACTATACCGATGCACTTCCTAACAGATGATGAATGGAAAAGGTATCAGAGCTAATTGTCTAGAATTTGGTTTTATAGCACGAAAAATCAACCAGCTTCATTGTTGTCACTTTAAACACACATTGCAATCGGCTTCCGGTGGTAAGGAGCCGCAACAGGAACCGAGTATTGAATTGGTCTCCAACCTAGCCAGGGGCAGTACTTGAATTATCCGATCAAAAGTTATACACAGAAAAGCGCAGTCGCTGACTTTATTAACTGGAATTGCCGTTGAATGTTGTAAAAGTGCCATGGTTTGGTCTAGTATTTTTGCTGCATCTGATGGGATGTGAAAGGGACAAAGCTCCTTTAAACGCGGATGGAGTTTACGTTGTGTTGTTTGCGTAGTCTTGAATCACACACATCGAACAGAATGTTTTGGGGCGATTAAAAGTCCTATTACATTTGTGTCATGCGGAGACTATTACCGAATTCGAAATCGCGCTTTTTGAGATTGAGAATAATCCCTTAGTTTGTGGCACACCCGACCTCCACTGGTCCAGTGTCAGTTGTTTGAGAGAAACGTATGTGTACAAGGTGTAAATGAAAACGGCAGACTTCTTATGATGAACTCACAATTGAGGTATCTTGACTGCTTGTTTCTCTCTCTCTCTCTCTCTCTCTATATATATATATAGTGTATTGGATCATAAAAGTATATAAACCGAAACGAGTCAACTGTTGAAGCTCTAACTTTCGTCACAAATAATGTCCTATCAAGTGTTGATAAAAATCGAAGGTTGTAAGGGTTGGCTACTTTAACTGATTGATTGGGCAGTAATTACGGAGACAAGGTTTTCTTTTGTTCTTGTAAACCCTTCCTCTCCCTCTCCCTGCAACTTTTTCCCTCTAAACATTTTCACACCATCATAACCAATCCTCGCTTTTCTTGAGTTCGAAATTATGGGTTAGTCAGACTGTTATCTTGTCCATTTCTTTCCCATATATTGAGATTTTATACTTTTTTCCAATAGCTGTTGACTGATTAAGCATGTCGATAATGTTGTGTTTCGTGCAACCGAACTCCGAGAATTCGGCTCGCTTTGATGTTCAAAATGCTATCTTACAAATCATCGCGCAGTCCACCTGACACAAACTCACCTTGAATTCCTCTATATGTGTTGTTTTTCTCTTTGGGGACAAAATTTGTTCCCCTTTCATTGAAGCACATCAACCCCTATTTAAGAAGCAGAGATACATGTAAAAGTCAGAAGGAATCAGTTAAATAGAAGGGTTTTTACTTGTATCCGTCCCCGCATTTGTTTTGAACACGTCAATAATGTTTTCTCTAATGTCAGAAAAGACCTTTACTTTATGCCGTACATCAAGAACAGTGATCCCTCTCTCGACACATTTAATCGAACAATTTTTCACATTCACTCACTGCATTCCCCAATGGTCCACTTTGGGTTATTGAAGAAGAATCTCTGCGTCTAATCCAGACATTTGACGGTGCGTGGTGATTTATCCAGTGCTAGCATCATTTACTACATTGTCTCGTAGCACAGATCAAAGCTTTTGAAAAACTTGTTCATCAGATATACTCCTCAAACACTCATATGCTCCACACTCGTCCAAACGCATTTCCACTTCATCCACTCGTTCTAATTTTAAACGCCTTCATGCTAGTACAAAAACATGTCGCGCCTCAATTACCGGTTTATTTCCTTTTATGACCTTAACCATATTACTTATGACGTATCCACAGCACTGTGTAAACTTTGCATCTATGATTGATTTAATTGATTTTAATGTCGATTGAGCATTCGGTGGTTGAACATGCACCCTGAATTACAAAAAAGCTATTTCACTTTGACAATGGGTTCACACTTCCATTCTCGACTCTGTTCATTCACTTAATCAGGGCCAAACCGGCCAAATTTGTCCCATCACACGGCACACATTGAGACCAACACAGTCAAAATATCCTATTATTACAATTATTTATTTGAAAGTAATGCAACCATGGTGATAGGTAGAAAAGATACGATTCGTCTACTGTTATTCACGTCCCCCCCCCGCCCCTCGCGTTCGGGGTCAGATTTCTATACGTCTGTGTGCACGGTGGGAACGCAGGAATTGCGCACTTGATGGAAAAACATGCGTACCGTCTACTACAATTACTTGTCGTGTATGTCCTTATCCTATCGATCATGTTTCGGTGCCTGTCTCGAAATCCATACGCACACACACACACACACACACACACACGGACACATACGTATCGGTGCTCAAACCAGGGCATGCATTAACAAATGGTCAAATCGATTTAGACCACCCGAATCGAATGCCTGTGGGAAGAACTGGTGCACAGCTGTGTGTGTAGCTGTGTCTGCATGAGAGAGCTAGGGTACGGTCAGGAGGGACACATGGCACATGGGCTCGATGTACAAGTTGATCACACCCCGTTCGTTCAGCCGCATCCAAGTCGAATGACTAATCACCCTCACTATATTGTAAAACCTTTGAGGGTGGACTGGTCTAAGATTTGGCCCATAAGCCAAATCCAGTGGGGGAAAATGGGACCATAGTCTCTTGGTGAATGTTTTCCGTACTAATCCGTGATCCTGACTGAGTCCGCGTGTGTTTCGATTCAAGGATCTGGAACAAGCGACCCAAGATATTCGCATTCAAAGGTTGTCTGGTGCGGGTAGTTCTCCTATTCAAATTGCTCTGTGGTTAGTGTGGTAAGGACCGAGAGCATTGTGTTGGAACTACTGCCACTAAACTCATCTGAGGGGTTCGAATTCGTGTATTTACTCACCCGTAAAAAACAGCAAAGTGATCTTGCAAATGATTCACTCAGGTGGGCTACTGTGATAACACCGTGAGAGAGTGCTGGACAAGGAACCGGCAGAAACACTTTCCTAACGAGCAATATGAAACGAGCAATCAGATCCAATGTGAATGACCGTGGCTCAATCAAAAGTGCTGAACCTGAACTCTCATTGGATTATATGTTGTGAATCAATGATCTTACACTTTGTATTTGTTTATTCCATTTAATTTCTCGCTATCGCGAATTTCGGTAGTGAACTTTGAAAGACCAGTTTTAAGGGAATATTGGAAAAATTATTTGTGATGACTGAGGTCAAGTCAATAAAAGCATACTAACTACACCAGTGTCGACACCGTGTTACAATCTCATATTAACAAATCCAGTTTCGACATCGTAAGGAAGGGTCCATCATTGTGGGACATGCTGTGGTATGCATGCCTCGGTACACTATCTCAAAGATGTTATCTTTCACCGTTCATTCCCGCGCTACTGTTCGTCCGACTACCTCCATCGTTTGTTTGTTTGTCTGTACTTCTCAATCCAGTTGCCTGATTCAAAACTATCGGTAATGTGAGAGAGAAAATATTCGAAGTCTTTTTTTTTCTGTGTGAGGCTTTCTGAGTCCTCTCATGAGAGCACTGGAAAGTTTTACTAGGAATTAAGCAAAAAAACTCAACTTTACCTAGAGGGAAAATGGCCCACGGAAAAAGTGTGATTTGCCAAAATTACTTATCGTGATTCTTTTCTAATAACAATGATCAGCCTTAAAAGATGCGAAAAACGTGATGGTACATTTCTCGTGCAGACACGATGCGCAGATGCATAGATGTATGTATGTATGCACTGACTGTCAGACAGAAAATAGTATGCTTTATACGTTACAAGCTGATTTCACCAAATTTTCAGGAAAATATTCATATATTTTTCAAACATGATTTATCTCTGATTAGATAGGCCCCAGAGATTGAACGGATAATCGGTGACAACATCCCTCAGTATTTGGCATAATCACGCTATTGTTAAGTTGCACTTTATAGGTAGATTTTTACAAAGCTTTCTTACACCTCGAATAGTTTCCATAAAAATATAGAACAACTCAACCCATCCAACCATGCCAAATTCTCCATATGTATCCACAGTCGCTTTTATGTGGTCACTGGAAGTTTTGCATTTTGCCAACAGGTTCAAGTATTAAAAATTAAGCTCTCTACTGTTTTAGTTGTATTTCGTGTCCAAATGAATTGCTTCTCAAGTTCGGCGAATGTGACTAAATAACTTTTACCGTTAGATACACTTGTTTACGTCCGCTGTGCATGGTGAGGATACGGCGGTGCTACCAACTGGAAGTGAATTTACAACTCCTACCGGGAACGCGGAACACGGCACTGTGTCAGATGTGCTTTTCTGTCAAATTACTTTTAGAGTTTGAAGAATCAGACCGGGGTGTTTTGTCACGTTACATATCTACCAAATTGTGAACTGTTCCGTTATTTGATGGGGTTTTCTTTTTTCCTGACCGCCTTTTAATGCCAATTTCTAATTCACATTTCTGAGTGTTGAAGAAATTCATCCGAAGGCAGTAGCATCATACAAGGTATTCTCTTCTTTCTTATCCTTACCGGATTATTCGACTTCAAGACCAGCTGAATGATTAACTAGCAACCACCCGGATTCTTCTGTCATATTTCCCCAAAGTGTCTACTGTTATTTGGATTGCGCTGAAATTTGACAATTTGCTTTGATTAAGCAAAAATGCTGCACCAGTGCTGAATTATAAATCGGTTAGGCAAGGTACAGGAAGTCACCTAAACGATAGGTATCTTTAGTATTGCATTGCTCGCATTGCTGGTATCTCACTGGAGTGGAGTAAATTGGTTTTCAGTTACTTTCCAAGCGAACCGAGTTATTGTATTGAGAAGACCATCCTTGTTGATGACCGACAAAGATCTAATTACCATGGTATACAAAAGAAGATGTGCATACCTGATATATATATATATATATATATATATATATATATATATGATATTCGTAGTTGATCTCTAAACGTTTTAACTCTGGTAAACCGGGCACGTTATTTGTAACGAACTATGTGGGGATAGTTTTTCAAGTGCTAAAACAGTACACGTGGTAAGCTGTCAGTAGTCACTTTGTCAGATCACGATTTCCGTACACGTTTATTCCGGAGTGAGAATAAAAGGGAATATTTTGACGGCTTAAAACCGTTCTCACCAGTGTGAGGACCGGAATTCAAGCCCCAAAACTGACGGGTTCTCAAAATGACTGTTGGTACACATGCATAGTTCTTCGATTTACAGACTTATACTGTAAGATGGTTAAATCCGTCAAATTAAGTGTCTGTGCTACCGAGCGACCGTTATCAATTGTGAGATCAGCTCATATTTTGGAGTCGTTCGATGTCATTTAAAGAAAGTTTCGGGTGACAACCAGACTACGAAAAAAACTGGATGCAATAGCATCAATCGAAAATGACGTGTGTCTTTTTCTGCCAAGCATATTTCAATTAAACAGTGCTTTTATGCCCGGACTGAACTTGGGTAAGTTCTCTGGTAAAGTATCGATTTCCTACAAAACTTTATATGAAAGTAATTCTATAGGCTTATCGCTGGAGTCGATGATCACGTACAGAAAAAAGAGCTGATTGATTTATTTTCTTTCCTGTTAACCTATTCCGGGTTCTTATTTCATTTACCGTTTATCCAGATGCCTGCGCCAATGTGAAATGCCGGTTAGGTGAATGGTGCAATCAAGGTAAATGTGAGTGTCAAGATTCCTGCCCATCCGAATGGGACAACTACGATCGTAAGGTATGTCGTTGAAAGAAAATTCTATTCAACTCGATTTCTGTATACGCACACACACACATGTATGTATGTATGCACGCACTGAGTTGGCAAGAGAAGAAATCAGGTCCAGGGACTGGAAGAATACTTATGGTGACTTAATAACCGCCAATCTTTGCCTTTACACGCATTCAACAANCCCGCCAGTCAACCATACACTAGAGGGGGGGGGGCACTAAAATCAGTCTTCATACACATTAGAGCTCCGTCCGGGAACCGGACTTCGGACCCAAATGCATGGAAAGCGTGTATGTTACTCCTGCACCAACAAGTTTACGCATGAGCCAATCGGGCCCGTCCGCCCAAGTTTGTCCATATGCGAACCTCAGACAGTGGTTGACCAGAAAGCTCTGAAGGGAGACAGTGTGTGACCTGTTAACTCTAATCGAAGCCTCTGCTCCGACCAGGATTTCCTTACAGGTTCCAGTACTCAGCACCAAATAAACCAGCTAGATTGAATCCTACCAGAAATACTTACGAGTGGCAGTTTTGGGTGCGAATATGCATCATTGGTGGGCTCTGCTGAGTGTAAACCTCGAGACAAATACTTTTCGAGTGTATGGTTGATTGAATCATGGTGGATTGAGCTTGAAAATGGAATTTGAAAAATGTTCAACCATAACAAATAACACGGATCGCATACCCCTGCTCATGAGTAAATGTGAGTGTCAAAATAACATTTATAGAAAAATATTTAATAAAAGAGCTGATAAACATTTCTCGTATTCTGAGCGAATCAAGGTGGGATCATATGGTGGTAACTAAAAAATTGAATAGTCCTGAACAATTGACTGGCTCCTTATATCAATGAGGCACTTTTGGCTCAAACTGGTTAGCAAGACTGAACGAGTGCTCATTAATCAACTAATCAGCAGTACTTCCACGATACATTTTTACACAAATTTTAGTACGTAGTTTAATGCTGGAAGTAGTAATCAATGTGACGATAGTGGATCCAGGTGCACTAGGGTTGCAAGAATAGAGACGAGATGAACGAGCGCCACTGTGCATGACACTCAACTCTTCATCCAGCTGAGTATCCAAAAGACAGCAATCAAAACCATGGCATTAAATAATTGTATAAAGTGGGTCTGAACTGTACACAATTATTGGCTACCGGTGCAAAAACCGACCATGTAGTTAAAATTGAATTTCTCCAATTCTGCTCTCTGAAAAAGCTCCGTTATTCCACTTTCAGTGGAATGTCAATCTGACTGAATATGGCGATCTACTTGAATTAGGAGGCTGGATACCGCTTGGTTCTGTCAGTATGGCTTCCCTTGGAAACGAAACCGATAAAACGACTGGGTGCTGTTCTCTGTGGATCAGATTTTTAATTATTCGGTCCGCTTGTTTTCATGTGCACTTCAATTATGCGAAATTGATTAACGAGATGGACCAAATACCCGTCTCCCTAGCGAATGCACGTCTCCTTTTGCATTGAATCCACTTTGATAGACACGGAGGTTTTTAGTTCTTCTCATTTCCACTCCCAACCCCATCCCCATCTTCAAACGGCTGAGAATGTCGTCCGGACGTCTGTGGTGTAAGGGTATGATAGAAAAAACAGTGTGGAACGCAAATGCCCGCCGTGGCGTCATGTTAATTTGGATCATTTGACAGCCAAATTAATTTATTTGATTGGCTTGTTTGTATGTCTGAAGTGACTGCATGTAAGTCGTGTCCCCCGGTCGTGTGGATCACGTGACTAGCCAACAAGAATAATAAAGACTGTGCTCGATGATCATTTGAATTGATTGGGTTCATGTGAATGTCGTCAGTCAGTCACCGGTCCGTCACTCTGATTGACATTTCTCTTGTCAGTTGCAAAACGGTGCCCTGTAATGATGGACGACATCGAAACATTTTGAAACTTCATACGCACCATCGCTCATGAAGAGACAAAAATCTGGCTCTTATCTGTACCGATGGATATAGGCGGATTTCAATTACCAGTAGGGTAAATATGACAATTTATTATTCAAAAGATTCAATTCAGTGATTGGTTTATGATACCTACATTTCTTTTCCGTTAGCTGGAATGTTCAAACTGTGAGAACCAAATACATATATTGCGAAGTCAGGGTACTTGCTGAGATACGTGATTTGAAAGTGGTATAGGTGAGATAAACAAATGGAATTACCAATCGAAGTGGGTCAATCAAAAGAACCACGTAGCAATGCTGGAATTCGCTTCAAGGACCAAGAAAGAGATTCTCTTTGAAGACGATGATTGATGAGACCTGCGAAGCAGTGAGCTAGCACAGTTGGATTGAGTGAATGATCTTCATTCATGTTTCAATGAGTTAGAAATCACCACTCATTTAGATGAAATTCATGTGAGGTTAATATGCCAAAATCCATGTGATCATGATATTTATCCGGGTCATAATCATCATCGATATGAGTTTTCAAATAGTAGTTATACATTATATCACAAAAATGAAATGAAAACTTTCGGAATAGCTCACTATTAGTTATGTGTATACGTCATAAGATGTAATACGTCGTCAGTTCTATGATGACTGGAGTGAATTCATCTTTCTTGGGAATATGAAGTTTAAGACAAAATATGTATATTGCCCAAACGAGCTCTTTTTGCTAAAATCAGAATCCTAAAATATTATTGTAAACCTGTTACATTAATTCGCACACCAGCCCAAAGCTAATCCCGATAGAACGATAAAGATTGTGAGGCTTCTGAATGCATCTCAGAAGTATAACATCAGTAACTGCCACCGCTCATTTGAACTAACTTCTCATCTAACTACTTGACCAGGGCTAACCGCCCTCCCGATCTTCCACCCAACCGTATGCAGTGTGTTGTGCTGTGTTATTGTTGTTTTTTTTCGAACATTTACCGAAAACCGAATCAATATCCTATCTCATTCTACCAGTGACTACTGTGTCCGCACAGTCAATTCGCTTACGGTTTCTCTGTTTGTTCAGCTGCTTGAATAAAACACTCACGGGAGCGGTGCAAAATAACGGAATCTGTCCTGGCGAG